>JBBMKA010039491.1:0-22043 GCA_037833695.1 Sechiopsis laciniata | reverse complement strand
CTAATTATTGATCTTCCAATATTTTGTTCTTTCACTTTTGGTCTTCTCCATCATAAGCAAATGATTTAATATGTTATTGATGCATGATTTTGGCCAATAAGAATATATAAATCTCAATGTTCCAAAAAAAACCTATAAAAGGCGAATCTATCTTTCTCAAATTATTTATTGCTCTATCTCCAGGCCAGGTAATTTTGGCAAACCTTGTACATATGTTATTTTGTCAAAGTTTTATTTTGTTAAATTTAAGATTGCTAGGATAGAGTAGTGTGAAAGTGAAGTAGTTAGTCTGCAAGGGAAGTTTGTTGTAAGCTGGAATTTGTCTTTTGGGACGTTTACTAACGTGAAAAGTTGAGATTGGGTGTGTCGCAAGGTGCTGATTCGCATAGGCTACAGCATCATTTGTGTAAAAATGCGTGTAAAATTCTAAATCTTGAGAACCACGTGGCAGCCTAGCGTTCAATCTAACGGTCAGGTTCTTGCTGCGCTGCCCGAGGCATTTATGACGTGCGAAGCCAAGGCCTATAAATGCACCATCTCCATTTCATTTTTTTTTTCTTTTTTTTTTTCTTTTTACGCCCTAAACTTCGCCAAGTTTCCTTCCCTTTGCATGGAAGCCTGAAGCGGAGCAGTACCCAGCTCCGCAGTGTCGGAGACTCCTTCTATGGGAGTCTGGCAAAAAATTGTCCTGAAAAAGTCAGCGAAGCTGGTGTACAGAGCATCGGTTATCCCTTCAACAAGGCCCTCTAGTGCAGCGCTCGTCGAGGCAACAAAGGTTGGCCCAACAGCCAGTTTAGTCAAGTCTGCGGAGCTGCAAAAGAAGCGTCCAGTCGAGAAGAAATCAGGAAATCAGTCGAGCCTACTTGGGGAAAGCTTTCGCTCTAGCAGGGGTTGCGACGAAGAAGGCTGTTGAGCCACAAGACTCTACCCATGAGGCATTGCGGAAGCGTATGGCAGAGCTTGCGCCGCTTGGATTGACGACCTGCCCTCACTCGCTCCGGCACATGTACTTTCTGCACAGCCCTAAATTTCTTTCTTTTTTAAAAATTTTTTTTTTTTAACTAAAACCTGTTTAAATCCTTTAAATTTGATCTCTTTTTTTTTTTTTTTTAATCTTCCCAGCGCAGTGACGATGGAGGAGGTGAAGCAGGAAAATAGTAAGGCAATAATTATGAAGATTAATACAAATTGGGGGCTTCCACTTCCGTCACATATTGCTCCACTTATCTTCTATAAACTGTCCATACCCTATTTTCCCCTTTGCAGGTCTATATGTAAATCTTGGAATCATCTTGTTTTGGATTATGCACATTCCTTTTCTAAATTCCAACTTCCAAACTCTATCATTTTCTCTACCTGTGATCGCATTCCCAATAACCCCTCCGTTTTCGTCATTCCCAAATTTCATTGTTTCGATATTAATACTTAGAGTTTTGTTGCCTCTCATGCTATTTTCGAACCTAATATTATATTTATTATGATTTGCAATTGCTGTAATGGCCTCTTGTATATTCGCAAATTCATCAAACACCATGACATTGGTGTGTGGGAGGGCATATTTAATCCAGTAACCCATGAATTCTTCCCAATTCCTCGTTTTAGTGATTTACTACATCATGGCTTATACCACGGATTTGGTTTCAGCACTAAGACCAAACAATACAAAATTTTCTTAGCCCACCCAAATGAAAATTGCGAGTTGAAGATTTTGAGGTTGGGTAGCAATCATGACCATAATAAATGGATCTCTATTTGTCTACCTTCTTTCCTAAGTATTCGATCACATGGTGTTTATATGAATGGAGTCATTTATTGGATTGGAATTGAAAACAACAATACAAACGCCAATAACATATATGCTCTTGACATTGAAACTGAAAAATTCGAATTAGTGATGATCTTGGAAGTTCCTTACTACGCTTACCGACATAGGCTGCAGCTATTTAATGGCACCATTTATGCAATCATTTATATGACTAAGCCAATATGTCAAATTCAATTGTGGAAGATGCAATCCAAACATTCTTGGATTAAAGATTTTATTTTTCCTTGCAAGTTCAAGATCTTACCCTTGGGATTGCAGTTCCTTAAAGCCTTTGAGAATGGAAAGATATTGGTTAGAATAAAAAACAACTTGTATTGGTTGAAGTATGGGAAGAAGATCGAGAAGAAGGACAAGATAAAAGCATTGATTCCGCATAATAGACAATTTACATACAAATATAGTTTTCTTATAGATTCTTTGCATTTTGGTTCCATTCCCAACATTCTTGCGGGTGATGACTAGTCTTCTTACCACTTTCCTAACTTCTTGTTTTTTGTTTTGTCCTTTTAATTTATTTATGTTTAGTTGGTTTGCTATCTCTCTTCAAGAACTTTTTTCTCTTTTCATAATTTTAATAAAAAGGTTGTCTATATTTCCACCTATCTCTTTTGAGAAACTATCATAATATTATTACAAATATGTATGTATTAGTTAATACATACAATTAGAGATATGTATGTATAAAAAATTACCGTATTATTAATTAGTAGTTATTAGAGATATCAAATTTGAATTTATCGTATTATGAGTTAGTAGTTATTAGAGATATCAAATTTGAATTTAAACTTAAAATTATACTTTATTTTGTTAGTACAACAAATGTGAATATGAAAAATTTAATGTCAATGGTTACCATCCTCACGTAAATGGTACTATAATTCATATTCTTATTTCTTTACTTCCAACTTAGCTTAAAATGGTTAAAGGTGATTGGATGATTATGCTTCGTTAAATAATTTGGTACCATGCTCAAAATAATAATTAAGTAGAATTACACATAGAAGATCCAACAACTATGTTGCTGGCTAAATCAATCACACTTAGAATTAAAGTGGGAGTTAGTTTGTTCGGCTCAAGTCACTAAACTTGTCAAATCCACTAACTTAAGTCTCCGTTGCCATTTTATTTTTTGTTTTTTGTTTTTGGTTTTTCATTTTTAATTTTAAAAAAATAAAAACCATACTTGTTTAATAACTGTTTTTTTATTATTATTTTTTAAAAACTAAAAATACATTTGATAAGTGTTTTTAGTTTTTTAAAAAATCAAAATTTATTATTTTCAATATTCAATAAAATAAAATAAAAATATTTTATAATATTATTGATCTATAAACCTCAAAGTTACAGCTTCGAACTTTTTTGTAGCGATCCTAACTTGTAGCCCCATATTTGAGAAATCACAAGCTGCTTGTGATGGCATAAATTAACTCCAGAGATGGAAGATTGTGAATATTGATTCTAAGATCAGAGGATAGCTCAAAACCTTTGACAATCATATGAAGATTAACAAGCTTGATTGGATCATAAGTAGAAAAAAAGTACTATACTATATCGTCTGCAAACATAAGGCGAGAAATGTGCATATTTTGATTTTGAAATTGACAACCAACAATAAGACCTTTTTCTTGAGCATCATGATTTATCTAGCGAGATAATCCATAGCAATAACAAAGAAAAATGGGGAGAGCGGGTCACCTTCTTGAAGGCCTCTTAGAGATGAGATTTTGCACATCTTCAATACGCCACGATTTCGTTAGCAATAACAACAGAGTCGATTATCTGCCGCCCTTTGACAAAGGCACTTTGTTAAGGATTAATATCATTAGGAAAAACTAATTTAAGTCTCACCTTGGATATGATCTTGCATATACTTTTAGTCAAGCTAATAAGGAGATATTTAGAGACTTTTGTGGCCTTAGTAACTTTTGGGATTAGAGCAATATATGTTTCGTTAACAACATGGTTTATAAAACAATATGTCTCGTTGACAACATGATTTATAATACTCTTTTGAAAAAACTCTTGGAACAATTCCATAATATATGGCAGGAGGGGTGTTAACGGTTCGATTTGGCTCGGTTTAAGAAACGAAATTTAAAGTACTGGATTCGGCGGCTCTGCTCATTCTACAGTCACTCCCCCTCATTCTTCGGTTGCTCCCTTCGTTCCTTTGTTGCTCTGCTCGTTCCTCTACCGCACATTCCTCTGCCACTCGCTTCTCTATTGTTCGTTTCTTGTTCCTCCTAAACCTTAATATAAAAAATGCTTTAGCTTTATCCTATAGTATTTATTTTTGTAATGATCAGCTCCTATGTATATGGTTTAAGAGTTATTAAATAATCTGTCCAAAAAAAAGTTATTAAATAAAAATTTCTATCACGCACAAACAAATATAATAGTAATTGATGTGTGGAAGGAGATTTGAACAATTAAATTCTTACAACACTATAAATATGTACGTTTTATTTTTTGAAGTTAAACAACTTTTCATTTTTTTAGTCAACTATAATTGAAAATTGGGATTTGAACTCGTGATTTTATGGTCATATATAGGGGTGATTCGGTTTTATTTTTGTCGATTTTGTGTCAAATCTACAACCAAACCGATATCGTCAGTTTTTTAACAATTCAGTTATCTTTGACACAAATCCATCAAAAGCTTCTTCTCGTCGTTTTGTCACTTTATTTTCTGATGTCATTCGAGGTTCCTTTATCTCAATGGAATTGGAGCGACTAAGCGGGGCGGGTTCATTAAATGTTCCGGAAGAAGTTGCCTATGATACATCGTTCCTTGTTGTGATTGAGACTTTTAAAGCGATAGTATTCGATGTAGTTTTTTTTTCAAACATCATGCTGGTTTATGTGAGAGAAGGAGATGAGAGGTAGAGATGGTCCCACTAGGCGTGTCAATTTGTTCATACGAGATTTCAATAGATAAACAGAATCGAGACACGTGTAAATTAAGAATTTGTGTTTGTATATTGATTTGAATATGTGCGAGTGTGGGATACAATCTTTAATTTGTTCATCTGATCCTTTCTCTCTCATATACAAATATCTCGAGGGCTATAGCTTGTTCTCGAGGTTCAATGTGTCTCAAGGGCTTTGTAGCTTTTTCTTGAGGTTGACTTGTTTCGAGGACTTTGTTATTCTCGATGTTAGATTTGTCTTGGGGGCTTCGCAGCTTGTTTTCAAGGTAGACTTTATTGATGTTGGATTGTTCTTTGACTTGTTGATCTTTGATCGGTTGTTGACGTATTGATCTTCTCGTTGACTTATTGATCTTCTATAATGATCGGTCGTTGACTTGTTGATCTTCTATAATGATCGGTCATTGACTTGTTGATCTTCTTTAATGATCGGTCTTTAACTTTTGATTTTCTATGATGATCGGTCGATGACTTGTTGATCTTCTATGATGATCGGTCGTTGACTTGCTGATCTTCTATGATGATCTGTCTTTGACTTGTTGATCTTTGATCGATGCACTTGAACAACATGATGTGTGTTCTTCGTGTTTGCTTGCCAGTTTATTGAATTTCTTGACCTTCAAAGTGATTTTAGACTTCAAAAGAGGGTTTGATCCTTGGAGATTTGGAAAGTCTGCACTTTGGTGGAATTCTCTTTAGAGCTTCAAATTTCTAAGCTACCTTCAAATGAAGGAGAACTCTTTTATTTATAGAGCTCATATGAACATTGGGCTTGGGCCTTGAGGGACCTTTGGACAGCCCTTGGCCTTGCATTCTTTGGTTTGGTTCACTAAACGAACTTTGGTATGATTTCATTTTTTACCCAAATTCGAGATAAACCAACTTTTAGCCCAATTTGATTTTGAGAAATGTTGTCTCAAAATTTAATTTAATTTCGCCATTAAATTTGGGATAATGACGTGTCGATTTATGATTGACCGAAATTTCTGTCAACAACAACATTTATCCAATATTTATTATTGTTTATGCATTTGATTTTTTTTCAACTAAATATAAATATATACTTGAATTTTGTTAGAGAAAAATGTATATTATTATTGATTTTATTATTAATCAAACGCATTTAAACTCGATCTAAAGAAAAATTCTTTTAAACTCATATATTTTTATAAAAGAAATATAAATATGTATTAATAAATGAATCCAAGATATAATTACTCAAAATAATTAAACTAGTTAACGATTTATTTTCCTTTATCGTAACTCATCTTGATTTGAGTTATTTAAATTAGTTTTTTAACATACAACTTTTTTAATACATTTATTTTGACTCATCATTTTCATTGTTTTTTTTTTTTTTTTTTTGTAGAAATTATCAAATTTAATTATTTGGATTGTTCAATTTCATTAAATGACAATTTTGATAATAAAAAAGTACTAAATTAAAAAATAATAATAATAAATTTTAAAAAAAGAGATTTTATGAATATTATATTAAAAACATTAATTTTGTGTAATATAAAAAAACTATATTTTTTCATTCTTATCAATTTAGTAACTTCCTTTCTCTTCTCTTCTCCCAAAAGCAAAGCCAATAAAAATGTCATACAAAATAAGCAACAAATATGTTACTCAAAATTGATCAAAGTAATGGACAAAATCCCAATTACCATCTGAAATCTGAATCCATCTAACTACAGTTTACTATAAGGATCAACAAGGACAAAATACAAGTTTGTCATTAACAATATGGCTGGGTTATGTTATGAACCCTGGCCAGATAAATGGTCAATGTGACCAATCAAGTATACATTTGATGATACAGATCAAGTTCATGATTGGCAAATGTTCATCAGATGCCAAAAAATTAATACAGTTCATCATGATACACAGTATACTACCCCCTAGATTTAACGGTTTCGATATTTCTATCCTGATGGGAGAAGAACAAATGATGAATACCGACTTGCAAAATATCAGCGGACTGTTATCCATTTCTTCTTCTTCTTCCCTTTTGTACTTCGCTATTTCATTTCCTTCCATGGCTGGTTTCGCCTTCTTCGTATTCACAGCGATCACCAAGTAGAGATTCCCTGTATGAAAACGGTGAGGTATCAGAGATTTGTGCTTTGTGCAGTAATAAATTAGATTATGCATGAAAGCTTGATACCTAAGCCGTCCACAAAGGCGTGCTAAAGCATCCGATCCTGTCATGGATGCAACATCTTCGATTTCGGAAGCATTCTGCAAGTTAACAGTATCAGCAAGCCTGAACTCACACAGCTCCTTCAAGGAACAAGCATCTGTCAAAACAGCTGAATGTCCACCACCGGCTGCTAGTTTTCGCACTTCTCCTACACACCTGAAAATTTCAAATTTTATAAATACAAGGTAACAAAGGTGTGTTAGAAGCTTCGAGAGAGGATAGAAAAATGATGCTTGATATAAGAGTTAAATCTTTCCCAGCCGAGTGAAAGAGCTAAACTAGAAAGCGGCAAAGGAAGAGTGGGAACACATGTATTGACCTTATATATATTACATTGTTTCTATAAAGGTGAATGGAGTATATAACATTATGAATCTGAAAATAAACACGTTGAATAACCATATACATACCAATCAACAGGGGATGGATACCAAGCATAGGTAGATTTCTCATTAGCTGCCTGACCATAGCTATTGTAACCCCATCCACGGATTCTTCCATCCCTCATTGAAACAAGAGTATGTGAATGTCCACAAGCAACATGTAGTACGCCATTTGGGACAACTAAAATGGGCAGATTTCGAAGAAACGTCTCGGAGTCACCCACAACACATGAAAAAAACCCAGTTTGGGGACCGAGGCCTAATTGTCCGACTTGGCCGCCACCCCATGCATACAAAGAGCTTTTTTGAGTAATGGCACATGTGTGAACTCCGCCACATGCGATATCTTTTATCCATATTCCGTCAAGAGCAACAACTCTCCGTGGTATCAACTCTTTGTCCACAGACTGAAGGGAACAATGACCAAGTTGACCCATACTTCCTAGTCCCCATGTATAGCTGTAAGATATGGAGCAAACTTCTTAAACAGAGAATTTATGAAATCAAAACTAGAATTAATCATAGACGTTTGATCTAATAAGAACTCGATGACACCTATTCAACCCCACAAGTTGGTAAATACGTGTCGTGGTTCTTTGACAAAGAGTGTACAATACATAGCTTAGTTCCCTTTCCTTCTCTTTTTCCTCTAATTCACAAAGTTCTTTTGTTAACTAACTCAGCATAACCGAATTGCTTGCAAACTTTCATATTCCCAAGTATAGACTCCATGAGTTGTCACCATAAATTGACAAAATAAATCAGTGACATAACGAAACAAAAAAGTTCAAGGAAATCATGTGGATGGCATACACTCATGTTTCAACATTAACACACAATTCGTATCTCAGAAGAAAATCTATACAAGAACTTCTTCATTTAATAGTCGAGCAATGAAACGGGTGTCTGCCACATCACAGTGCATTGACCAACCAGTTTATTCTCCCTTTTATGGGAATCGTGTTAGAAGATCCTAAAATTTGAGATTTATGTGCATTGAGGATAACCACAGTTTACAAACTTAAATATAAACCTTTTTTTTAACCAGATATTATTTAGTCCTTTGGGTCACTTACACCTCGCCGTTTTCAGATATAGCTGCAGAGTGGTACTCCCCACATGACACTTTAGTAATCTTTACAAGCTCAGGAGCCTCATCAAGGAACTTTGCGTAAGCACTTATAATTCGAGCTCCTTGTAAACCTTCAGAAGTAACACCCCTGCCTAGCTGACCATACTCATTGTAGCCTAGTCAACCAGAATAGGGATTGTATTATTATTGAGGTGACAAGAAACTAGATAAAAACTCAAGGTTCTCTCCAACTTCCAAGTCACTAAGGATAGATTCCCAATATACGATAGCATTGCCAAATGTATACGAGTTGAAATCAACTTCACTAAAAATATTCTTGAACTTAAAGGCATATTCAATGAAATCTTTCAATCTCTTATTTGAACAGATTAAATAAATTTCGATGAACTCACCCCAAGATTGCATTTGCCCATCATCCGACAATGCCACTACATGAACTGCCCCACACGACACTTGACGAATAATCTATAGAAAACAGAAAGACAATATGTAACTGTTTTAAGAATTAACAACTAACAAGTAACAACTACATAGTACTTTAATATCATTCTCATTCTATTATCTTAAAAATCTATGCAACGTTACTATATGGTTTAATTTAATATTATATTCTATATCAGCCATAGGAGTTCTATTTTATATCCCAAACCGTCGAATCCCAGAGAAGCTTAGTATGGAGAAGAGAACCAAATTTTATTACATTGAATTAGTCGAAGCCAAGGATCTTAGAATAACATGAAAAATTATGGAGGAAATAAGTTCAAGTTTTCCCACGAGTGGCCAAAATGATGGGTGCCCCCATTGACCTCTCACACATAGAGAAACATGCAAGAATGGTATATAAAATAAATAAGGGAACAGATTCAATACACTAACTAGGTTAATTATTGGTAAGAGAAAAGGGAAAGTGGGGGAAAAAAAAACTAATAAAAAAGTAACATTTCAAAAAAATTAACTATATACAAGATAGGCACATGATATCCACCTACTAAATGTTAGAAACATACCGTTTCTGGTTTGAAGGCTCCCCAAAATAAGCGTGGCAAATTGGATCCCTATGATAAGAGAGGAGTTGCTGAAAATGCAGGGAAGATTATAAAAAGAACTTCAACATTTAAAACAAATAATTTGAAACCTGATTTTGCCCCCAAATCCAGAGTCTACTAGTTGAAATGGTGCCATCATTCTCACGAGGTTCTGCAATAGCAGCAGTACAATGTGCTCCACAGGAAACAGACTTCACAAACTCAGCCTGCAATTGCTCCACTTTCTTTGGCTCTTTTCTCTTGTCCTCAGTTCCATCCCCCAGTTGACCAAAATCATTTGCACCTGATCGTTTTATTTGGCAAAAATCCTATATCAAAACCAAGCACCTTCACATGCACCGCAGGAAAAACACACACACAGATTCTTCAAAATAAAAGGTTCTTCAAACCAAGCAAATAAAGTACTACAATACACAAATCCTACATCTTCTCATTTAATATAACTAGAATCCATTGATCTGTAACTCTATGATAACATCAGATGAGTCAAAGTCACAACAGGTACCATAATTAATCAAACTCTAAAAGTCACAAACCTTCATTGATGACAGCTAACGCTAATATTCATAAGCTACTATTTCAATTTTACGAATGGTCCAAGGATTTCAAAAATTGGAATAAAGAAACGGGTCAATGCACCTATTGTGGAGTTCAATTATCAGGGGAAAAATTGCAAGAAGCTCATTGAGAAAAGGCATTCACATAAAGTTCTCATTTCCTTTTTGTCGGAAACAATGACACGTACACATTTGCCGTTCGTCGCTCCAATTCGTAAAAAAAGAAAAGAAAATGACACATACACATCTAGGCTACAAGATTCAATCAAATTTTAAAAAAAAGGACCACAAAATGATATTGTTCTTTTAAGTTTTAGGATACGCAGTAATGCAAGCTGAACTGCCATTTGGTTCTCCCCATATACAATTTTTTAGCTTCTTCTAACCAATTTTAACAAAAAGAACACAAAAAGATTAGGGGAAAAAGCCCTGTACTTCAAAGAATTTTAAACGAGAAATAGAAATTTTCTTCTAAACATCTAAAAAGAGAAACAAAGATTAAAGGAAAACCCCAGGTAAAAAGTGAGCCATCAGAAGCGACAGCAGCGGTATGTTCACGACCGCAATCGATATCCAGCCATCGACAATTAGTTCCAACAGGACATCCAAAAAGATCAGGATGGAGCTGCCTGGGAACCCTCAATTGATGATCCTTCCCCTTTCTACCCGTCTGACCCGATTGATTATAACCCCAAACATAAATTGCACTCTTTCTTGGCAAGCTTACATTCTGGGTCATCCCAAACACTTCGTTAATGTCCATTTCTTGCCCCTAATTTCCATTTGACAACAAATATAATTCAGCTCAAATGATGAATTCAACAAGAAAGATAACTTACATTCTAATAAAATAATCAAAATCCCTCGTTTCATTACTGTCCCTATAATTTCTAAAGCTACATTCTAATGGATCGATGAGAAAGAGAGAGAAAGTACCTGAGGAAAAGAATCAGCCAAGAAAGTTGGAAATGGAAAGGAAATTAGAAGGAAAAGGAAATATATCCTTACAAGAAAGAAGAAAAAGAAAAACGATCGCCGTTTTCTGTTGTTCCGCCAAACTTGGAGATGACCCGACCCGATCCGACCCGCAAAATTGCCGATTAACGAATTTCTAAGAAACTATTTTATTTTGTTTTGTTTTTGTTTGGGGCTAAGTTATTTAATTCCTATAATATCCCTGACAATTTTTTGGTATTTCACTTTGGAATAAGATTCTATTATGCGCTTATACTTTTAGTTTCTTTTTAAAGTAATTCTTTCTCTCTTTTTTGGGTTAAAATAAGATGAAATTGACTTAGACAACTATGACACAAGACCTATGTGATTTTATGTATAGCATTGTAACTAATCATAAATTATCATATCATCATCTCAAATTTAAAGTAAAATTAAATTAAATTTTTGGACAATGTTTTTTAAAATTAAATTATATCAAAATTGGTTGATTTTGAGTCAAAATTAAATTTGATCAAAATTGGTTTATTTTGTTTGGTTTCGTGAGCCAAAAAAAAAGAAAAAAAAAGAGACAATGTTTTTAAACATTAAATTGAATCTAGCTCTTTAGCTTATCTATATGGACTTACGACATTTGGACTTAACTTTTTGGTTTCGCCTCACTATTATTTATTTATTTATTTTTAAAAAAATGGTAGAAAATGGCTAGATTTTGGGGAATAATAGAGAGCATAACTACTTTGTATTGGAGATTAAATGAATTGCTAAAAAAAACAGGAGAAGAGATAAATATTTTTTTCCCAAAATACTCTTTATTAATTTTCCCATTAATTGTTTAACAATAAAAAAAATAGTGAGAAAATTATCCATTTTTCTTAAATATAAGCATAACTATTTTTTTAATATTGCAAAAAATAAATATTAATATAGTTAGTTGGTAGAGATCCCTAAGATCATGGAGAGTTGCTAAACGTTTGCAGATTACCAAAAGGAATAAATATGTCATCAAACGTGCCGTAAGGAAAAAAAAAGTCTATCGTTCCAATTTGGTATCACCCGTCCACAGTCACATCGACAAATTTGCATAAACAATTCAATCGTTCTTTCATCTCATTCAAGAATAATTCAATCTCTCTCCCCCTCGACGTCCCGCCCTTACAACATAAGTTGATCTTGAAGGGCCTCAATCGACGTGATGTTGCGTAGTTGTCATCCTAAAAAATAAAATAAAAATTTATATTCACTCGGGGATTATTATGTATTAATAATACCGTGTCATTATTAATCCCTATAGCTATTATTGTTAATTTTTTTTTAATGGTAAATACCTTTTTCAATTTGGCCTGACCATTTGTTTTAAGTGAAATAGGTTAGTGTAATTACATGTATTCATTGTTCTTTAAAAAAAATTACACGTATTCATTGTCTTATATAGAATCAACTAATTAGTATGATTTCTAAAATATATATATATATAAAAGATTCAGAAGAATAGTTTTTTGTAATTTCGTGAGAAAACAGAGCAATGATGAAGGCTAATTTCCACCAAATTCTCATTCTCTGAGAAAGAAAGAAACTTGTATTGCTTCAACGCAGGAATCCCTCGAATCAAGTCTTCCTGAATTTTCAATTTCTCTCGGTTGCATGAAAGGTACGAATAATTAGGTCAAAAACAGCTTCAGTTTCATAATTTATTGTTAAAATTCATCCTGCTCAATTCAGCCCTCCTGTCTTTGAAATTACCGCATGAAATCTCTAATGGGAATTTCTTCTTATGAACATTTGTGGAGACGGCCATGTTTGAGCAATTGCTTTTCGTGTTTATGGGTTTTTAGATCTGTGTTTGCTTTTCGAATTTTACTTTGAAGGGATTCGCTAATATATATATATATATATCAATGTTCCTTCTTTCTTCCAATTTTGCTACTTAAGTTTATTGGCCAGTTATATGGCCGTACATAAATACATTTATTTTTAAAGTTCAACAATAATTGGGTGTGGGTAGGTTAGGGGTCAAGACTAAGAGGGTATCGGAGAATAAAACGTGGTGGGTTCAATCTATGGACCAACTATGTATAAATTACTTGTTAGGGTTAGGTGGGTTATCATGTGAAAATAGTCTAGGTGTGCGTAACCTAGTTTAGACATTTACGGATATCAAGAAAAAAGTAGGATGAGAGTTATGAACACTTATGCGATTGGGCTATTAGTTTTGTTGACAAAACTTGCTTGTTTAGGCCACGTTTGATCACCATTTTGTTTTTAGTTTTAGTTTTTGAAATTTAAGCCTACAACAACTACTTTACCTTATGTTTTTTTTAGTTGGGTATCTATATCTTGCCTACATTTTTAGATAACCAAACCAAAATTTGGAAAAAAAAAAAAGAAAAAAAAAAGTAGCTTCAAAAAGCTTGTTTTTAAAATTGGTTAGCATTCACACACTTTCTTTAAGAAAAGATGGATACATTGTTGGAGAGATGAACCATATGGTAGGAAATTTGCATAAGAATAAGCTTAAATTTCAAAAACCAAAAACAAAAAACCAAATGGTTATCAAACGGAGCCTTAACCGTCATAAACTCCTTGTTTCTACGACCATTTACCTATACTTCCATGACTTGCATGATCTTGAAATTTTATATTGATTTTGATTTTTGATTTAGTGGTTTATTCTTGCTTGTAGGATTTCTATAACCATGAATTGGATACAGAGAAAGATCTACCTCTACAATGTCACTTTTGGGTTGTACATGTTGGAGTGGTGGGAGCGTATTCTCTTCAGTATGCTCTTTTTTCTATCCATCCATGATCTTTCTTTACCATTATTATTGTTTAGGCATATGATTCTGCTACCAGTATTATTGTTTATGCATATAATTGATATTTACTATTTCGCTTGTTTCCTTTAAGCTTTAATCTTGATTTTTCATTATTGAAGTTATGTTGTGTGGATTTGGTTGTCAAGTGGTTTTGTGTTTGCTAATCTTTAATCTTGCATGTTAGCTGGTGTGTCTGTCTAATTGCTGTGATATTTTATTTTGTTCTTGCAATTCTTGCCTTTTGCTGTTACTTTTGATCTCATGAATTCTTCACATAATCATTGCAGATACATTGGTTGTTGTGCTGATGTGGTTCATGTTTTACAATGGATCGCGATACGTAAACGATATGTGCAAGAGGTAATATGTTTATCTTTACCATTTCATTTTAGAATCAGAAAATGAAATATTTGTGACAGCTGATTGAACATGTTGTAGTAGACATTAGATAGGCCAACAGCCAAAGAAAATATGATACACCTTAGAATGGAACATGGGGGATCCAATTCCAAAGGAGTAATTAAAAGGTTATGATTTTAATCCATGGTGATACCTACCTAGTATTTAGGAATTAATTTCCTAAAAATTTCTCATTTCTTTAAAGGCCAAATGTTGTAGGGTTGGATGCTCTGTCCTGTAAGAATAGTCAAGGTGCACGTAAGTTGGTCAAGACACTCATGATTATTAAAAAAAAAGAGGAAAAAAAAGTACTAAAACTCGAAGTAATTGACGATTGAGGATTGTTACAGAACTCTTTAGAGGAGAATACCAAAACAATTTTTCCCCAAATCTTTAGGGCTCTTTTCCCTTCATGTATCCTTAAAAGAAGTCATGCATGGTTTTATACTCTTAAATGTGTTTTTGAGGTTTTTTTCAATTCATCACTTGGGCCAAAACACTTGCAATGCTTTGTTATGTAACACTTTTTTTTTTTAGTACAGATTGAGGGAAGGAGGACCAACAAACTCTACATAGAGGGCACAACTACTCTCAAATAATATGAGAGCCAAATACTGATTTTTGGCTCGAATTTGTTATCATAGAGTTGAAATTGATTAACTCCAAACAAGATAACCAACTGCGCCACTAACCTTCGGTTTCTTACCTAACACTTTATGATGTTTATATCATATCCTAACCTGAAAATTTTGAGCAGAATGTTGCCAACACTCTTGAACTGGCCTTAATCACATAACACTCCAATTATCATCTGTTTTGCTTATACATGTGCAAATCTTTAGCAACATAAGTGTGTTCTCATGACTCAGAGGTCATAGATTCCGATCCCTGTCCCCACTTTACGTCGTGAATATCTAATAGTTGTCAGTTTTTCTTCTGTACCTTACTATAGTATGTATCTTCCTCCCTCTCAGGCATCTGTGGCAAAGCAAGGTGTAGGATTCAAGTGCAATGTGAGAGGTTCAAGGATGTCTATCATTAATTTGGATAGATCTTATCAATATTATCAATCTTGTAAAGCGACGACTGCTTCTCTGTTTCTTCAACCGATAGAACTAAATTTTTTTTTTTAGTTTTTTTTTTTTGAGATATAACATGTTTGTATTAACTTATTTGAAATCTGTTTTAAAATTGATTTCCGAATGAAATGTTATGGGTTATTAGCGTGGTACATTGGCAATGATTATACTAAATAACATTTCAAACATCGATGGCTTGATCTTTCACTTCTTGATAGTCATATTTAGGGCTGTTTGTTTGTCATATTTAAGGAAGATTTAGATCGAGGATTTACTAACATTTTCTTGATAAACTATATCCACATAAGTTTTTGTAATTATTTAAATAACTTCTCATTTTTACTATTAAAAACAACTCCTCATTTTTAATCACATTTATAATTATTCAAAATAACTTCTTATTTTTAACCATCAATTTTTAATCATTCAAGATAACTTGTTTTTAACCACTCATTTCTAGTGGTGTTCAAACAACCTGAGTAATCCGAACTAACTCAACCCAATTTAACGGGTTAGATTGGATTAGAAACATTTTTTGTTGGGTTGGATCCAAAATCATGAAATTTTCATAGGTTGAATTTGGTTAAGGGTTGACTTAAAATTAACCTAACCCGATCAACCCGAATTTATTATTTAGTTTAAAAATTATTTTTTGTACCTATAACAAAATACTTTATTTAATTATTTAGATTATATATATTTTTATTTTATGTAATTATTATTGTTAGACTTTTTATTTTTTAATATGTTTTTTTTTTAGTCTTTGTAATGATCTTGATAAAAATATATACTAAATTATGTCATCTATTTTTGTTGGTTTTAATTATCTATTTGTTTTAAGTAAGTCGAATTATGTCATCTATTTTTGTTGTTTTAATTATCTATTTGTTTTATGTTACATAGTTGAGATCTTCTATATAAACCATAATAGTAGTATTAATAGTGAGTGACTTTTGATGGAATGTTTTGCATATTAAATATTTATATCATTTCATTAACTTGGTATGATAATTATTAGAGATTGTATTTTGTTTATGTATAAAGTATGACTAGTTTGTTAAAAAAAAGTATATATTTACAACATATTGATGAACCCGATGACCCAACCCAATCTGAAAATATAGGGTTGGGTTGAAAAAATGACCAACCCAAAAATTTAGGTTGGGTTGAAAACCTCTTCAATACAACCCAAACCAACCCATATTCACCCGTACTCATTTCTAATCATTCTTTTTTAACTCATTTTGACTCTAACTCTTCTACAACAAAAAAAAAAATCACATCCAAATGAATTTTTACTACAACTCTTAATTTTTAACTATTCAAACTAACTCTTTATCAAAACCTCCCCACTTTGGAGACGTCGTATTTCCAAGATCACGAAAGAAAAAAAAAACTACGAATTTGCTTAATTTCAATGCTACGCGGCCAAACTAAAAATAAATTTATCATCAACAGCACATTCTACTTCTTGTATTAAATTTGAGACACAAATTCTAAAATAATTTATCTATAACATATAATTTTCTATAAGTGATAAAACACAATCAGTGATAGAATGAATCTAGTCTATCATTGATAGAACTCAATCAATAATAAAACTCAATTCAAATTATTGAAATTTTTCTGCCACAAATGAATTATTATTTTTTATTTTGTGCTATAGATGAAAATATTTTGCATTTTTATTATACATCCAAAATTCCCAAACTAAAATTTGGATTGCTTTTACACTCTTAATGTCCCAAAGGCCATTCAAATTAAACAAGATAGTGAGGCAAAAGAGAGTAATTTCAAGTTAACTTTTAACCACTGGGTCAACCCTTAGAAGAAAAAAGTTAGATACTTCAAACACAACCAATTCACTTTCCTGGACTGTCGGTGAGAAACTAATTTCCCAAAAATGGATCATAAAAAAATTCAACTAATAATTATTACATGCCTTCAACTATTTCATGTAATAAACTATCTACATTTAATTATCAAGGAGACTCATAAGAAATTAAGATACACTATGGATTGACTCCGTAATCTTACATCTCCAAGGCCGTCTTTAATCACTAGGCCATAATAGTTAAAAAAAAAAATTGTTAGCTTATTTGTTTTTCTTCATAAGAGGAAGACATGGTTGAGAGGTGGGCATATTTCACTTCCAAGAAAAAAAGAACACAGGTAGATACACTCATCATGGAATTGAAAGATTTCTCAGTCATTCACAACAACTATTTTTCTTCCCCCATAGGATGATATTTTGGCGAAACATTAGTTTCAAGTGTATAACTTAAAAATAATCTTTGAAAATGAGGAAAAAAGAAAGAGAAAGCAGATTGGATCCAACCTTGGTTATACGTTCATTCATAATATTTACTATGGTTGAATAATCTTATCCTGCAATATTCACAAATGACCATGTTCCTATTGGTTATGCCCAAGGTGCCTCTGGCTTCGTCCGCGACACGAACATCAAGTCGTTTCATCGAATGCCATTACCTAATATCAAAATAGTGGTATGAAATAAAAGTTAATGAATCCCATACAAATATGTTAAGGCTGTTTCCTTCCAAGTTTATAAATCAAATAATCTATGCTAGTGGCAATCAGCTCACAAAAGACTCAGAACTCAAAACCCAGATTGAAAAATATGTTCTCTCTGCAGAATTTAACCAAATTAAAATCCTTATGGGGCTGCCTTTTCAAGGTTCTGGACTTCTTGTTTTATAAACAGACCAACATTCTATAATTTATTTCCAAATTTTTTCAACTTCCAAAAGGAGTCAAAGGACCACAATGATTCTGCAAACCATATTAAAATAACAAAGTTTTCCGTTTCCCTTCAACCCTTCAAATCAATAGGGTCAGACCATAATAAAGTCATATTTTTCCAAACAACAGGAACACTTCTGAAACAATGGATTTCCAGAACACAAAAAGATCCAAACATCAATATGAGTTGGACATTAGAACGCAAACAATAGGGAATTCAAAAACGTTTGAAGTGAGGGGATTTGAACCCATAACCTCTTGGTTATCGAGTTACACATCACGTCAATTAAGCTCAGGTCTAATTGACTCGAAAGCAAACAATAGAGTTGCTTTGAGATAGTGATTGAACAAGTTCAAATGATATGATGGAGAAATAGAGCCATACCTTGCCACAAACTGGACAGTTGTCACTTCTCTCCATCCACTCATAGATACATCCAAGGTGAAAGTGATGAGAGCATTTGGTCACTATCTTGGGATTCTCTGAAGTATACTCTGAAAAACAAGAACATTGAGGACAAAAACCATAGTTTTTTATAAGCAATAAATCTATAATAAAATAAAATCCATGATAAAATGAAGTTAATTAAATAATTCAACCTTCAAGACACGTTGGACAAACATCCTCATCTTCAGAGGATGTATACGCATACCCAACTCCAATGGTAGATTTAGTTGATGGGAACTTTAGAGATGACTTGCCAAGATTTTCTTTAGATCCCTCAAGACCAGCAGATCCATTCCATTTGCCTGCCGTGCCCAAAGAATCTGAATCTGTATCCACTTCACCCCTTAAAGGTTCTGACTCCTCATGTAAATGGCTTGACCCCTTCTCTCGCCTAGAAATCAACCCATCCCGCTGCAAGCGGATGTATCTGGGGTCAGCATCATACGGCAACGGCCTTGGGGGTGAGCGGTATATTTCAGATAAAGAGTTATCTGTTGATGCAGCAGAATTCATAGATGTTGTCCCTTGGATTGATGAAGAGACAGAATGCACTTCTCCTCTTCGAAAAATCAACGAGTACTACAAAAAATACGAGGGAAAACAAAGACATCCAATCATCTTGAGAACAAAGTTCTTTTTATATGCGTGAATATCTAAGCTAGTTTACGCGCACCTCAACTAATCTCACAAACAACCAACTACCGACTGGCCCACTACATTTAGTTATCAAGAAAATGCATAGGAAATCAATTCATAAGTAGTCACCATGGATTAAACTCGTTCCCTTTAAGCACTTTATGAATAATGTAAATAATTTGCAGCTAGGCAGGATCAAACTCCCACCATAGGGTGGTGAGAATAAAGTCACTAACTAAAGCTAAACAAATTAAGTAACTTGGGCAGGATCGAACTCACTCCTAATAATACTTGTAATTCCAATTTTCACCATCAAATTTTCAGGAATATAAACGTCAAAATATGAAAGAGTATAGTAGTCTAAAAGTATATTTGGTTTCTAACTTGCAAATTTTTCTTCAAAGTTTCACTAATATTAACACTCAAACAAGATCTCTTTGTTGATATATACATATAAATACATTCATAAATACTGATATTTTCATCCTTCATAATAACAGATCCCAAAATAACCTGAAATGTAATGCAATGAAAATGGAGCTTACTGCATTTAAGAAATTCTGAATGAAGCAACTAAGACAGGTGCAATTCCTATATACTGAACTATTATGATTGACATAGTCTTCAAAATCCTCCACACTCAAACAGCAGCAGACAGCACCCATTGTGATAACTCCTATAAATCTCTTTATAATTCTTGCAGAGTCCTAAGCCAACAGATAGATCAATAGCTATTCACTTGCATTCAAATGGATAGTTCTTGGGCAATGATTATGCCGGCAAATAGAGACGAGAGTACATAAGCTCGCAGAAGTACTGTTGCCTCCACGAACCAGTACCCTCCTCCTTCAATTTGAATGAACTGGATTTTTTAAACTGTGATTTTCACCTGTAAAATTAGTAGCCTCTCAGTAATACTGTTAATCAAATAAGAATACAAAGGGATTATCCTCAAAGCAACTGTGATCACCAAGATAGCAAGCCAAATAAAAATCCTACTAAGATCATATATTAAACAAAGAATCAACATTTTTTTTTTTATATCCGTGATTTTCCGGGCAAGCTTAAGTGCACCTCGAAACCCCCAACCTTCCAATATTTGGATGTAAGGAAACCAGTACGAAATTAATTTCTAGGTAAGTGATATCATGGATTGAACTTAAGGTCCCTAAACATGAAGGTTAAAATCAGCATTATTTCAACAAACGTGAATCTGTCGGCGACAATCCGAACCCCCAATAATCAGAACAACGAAAGAAAATTCTTCGGTAAAATTACCCGCTCATCCCACCAAACGATTTTTTTTTTTTTTTTTTTTTGGGTCAGCTCTAAAAACATGGATTCTTTCCTTTCCTTGGATGATGAGGAAACAAGATACCAATACAAAATCAAAGGCAAACCAAGCCGATCATAGCATATAACTCATCAAACGTTACAATTGAAGATTAAGGAGTACAAAACAAGACAGAAACACAACTCAAATTATACAAAACCCCACAACAAAAATCTCAACAAAGAGATAATCCAACCACGAATTCACACGCATCATGAAAAAACAAAGAAACCCATTACAAAACAATCAAATTAGGGCCGATCACCAAAAAGGGGAAAAATAGAAATACCTTGAGAGAGAGTAGTAAAGTGGAGGGAGAAGTGAAGACCGAAAGAGAATAAGATCTTCAGTGGGTGGGTGAAGGAAAGAGAAACCTGTAAATTGGGAAAATATGCTGAATTTGTAGAAATTCATAGAAAATAGTGAGATAGAATGATCTAATTTAATTTTGTTCTAATTTCAACCTGAAATTCTTTTTGTGAATTGAATTCCAATGGTCACATCTATATTTATTTGTTTTGGATGTCAAATGTATATATATATATTTTTAAGTATAAATTGAGGGCGAAAAATTACAAACTCTACGTAGTATCATATCACTGTTTTCAAATAAATAAGAGACAAATATCGATTTTCGAAATCAAACTTATGATTATGTTGTTGAACTGGTTTAAAATTAAACACTAAAATCATTCTTATACCAGTATAATTTTTTTTTTATAATTATATAAATTGAATAGCTGATTTTATAGAGTTGTGTACAACAAATTGATTATGTTTTTAACTAAATATATACGTTTCATTCAAAGGAAAAAACTAAATGAAAATTGATAAAGAAATTCCCGAGATAAATTTATTTGTTTTTTATTAGCGCGAATACATTTAATTTTATTTAGTTCAATAAAAATTATATGTTCTATTCTAATTCATATATATTTTTAGTTCAATAAGATAATTCAAAATTTTGATGTATGAGTGATAGTATGTTATCATATTTTTGAGCTTTAGTTCTTATATATTTTTTCAAAATGTTTATTTTGATTCCCTAGTTTTTTTAATAATTGTATTGACATTTTTAATTTTATTTTTCTATCATTTTTTATCAACTCGCTAAATATGTAAGAATGACATTTTAGTTGAAAATATATCGTTGAGTTGTGCCTTCATTAGCATTCGATCACATTTTAACCTAATTTTACTTTGAATTTATTTTTTAAATATGATCATATATTCGTATTGAAATAATTTGTGGCATACATAAAATTGTATTATGATATTACATGAAAATGAGTGGTTACTTTTTTATAATTTATATGAATGATAAAAGATATGTACTATTGAATTGAATATTCAAATAATCATCTTTAATTGGCTTAATTAGTGTTAGAGAGGGCTAAAAAAATTACAAGTGGTTTAATGTATGGTAGCCAAAGCTGGTCGAGGAACTGACGTTTAAATATAGTTTTGATAATTTAACACACCAGCTAAAATAATGGATTTAATTTTAAAAAGAAGCCTCAAGTTAAAACATTTATATATGTATATATATATATATATATATATATATACATG
>JBBMKA010039460.1:0-22047 GCA_037833695.1 Sechiopsis laciniata | reverse complement strand
CCAAGTTACCTGGTGGAAAACCACAGAAATAAGGGTGAGTACAAAGGTACTCAGTAAGAATCCCCAACCGGGGTACAATACAGAACAACGCATCATCTAGCAATCAGGTACACAAGCAACTGTTACCAGTACAGAACTCTGGGACACAATGTTCAAAACCCTCTGGGTCTTCGAAAGTCTCTAACTTCCGGCCAAGCGGTCAGCTCAGCAGCTGACTCTAAGCAAAGGCTACTCTCGAGGATCTCTACCCTCGGCCTAAGGGACCGTTCCTAAACAGTTGGCCTACACAAGATTAAAGAGCCATTCCCACATAGTTGGCTCTGGGTCGTTCCCACACAGTTGGCCCTGGACCTTTCACAAACAGTCGGTCTTAGACCTTTCACAAACAGTCGGTCCAATTATAAATCAAGAGCTGTTCACAACAGTTGGCCCTGGACCTTTCACAAACAGTCGGTCCTAGACCTTTCACAAACAGTCGGTCCAATTCCAAATCAAGGGCCGTTCACAACAGTTGGCCCTAGACCTTTCACAACAGTCGGTCTTGGACCTTTCACAAACAGTCGGTCCTAGACCTTTCACAAACAGTCGGTCCAATTCTAAATCAAGAGCCGTTCACAACAGTTGGCCCTCTCTCAGCCTAAAGCTGAGAGCACTCTAAACAACCCATTTAAGGTCACCCATCCCCTGTTCCTTAACAGCAAGCATGCTTCACAATAAGAATCCCTAACATGGTACTAACAGGTAAATCACAAAACAGACATGCTAGTAGAACCGATAAGCCAAGCAATTTCTATCCACTAACATGCAAGCAACAGAAACAGGCATACAAGAAAGTAATCAGAGAAGTCCCGCAGGGTCCACACAATCCTGGGAGGGAAATCCTTACCTACAACACAAGCTGACACTACAAACAGAAAATTGCTCCTTGAGCTGCAGACAACAACCTAACAACAAGATATAAGCAACTAATTAATATCTAATTTAATCAATATCTAACAACTAAAAGGCACAGGCAAACAGGTCGCACAAGGCTCGGGAGAAGAGACTCACCTAACCGAAGTCCAAAGACCCTGCAGCAAGACCCTCGGCGGGCTGCGGCAATGCGTGCGGACGGGCGTGGCCGAAGGAGTGTGCGGGTGAGCTGGGGTTGCTGCGGGCGTGGCGTGGGCAGCTGCTGGAGCCTCGCTGGGCAAACAGCGTGTCGCGTGGGCGGGTTGGAGCGTGCGGCGGATGCGCGGGCGAATTGGAGCGTGCAGGCAAGCTGGATGCTGCGGAGCGCGCTGGAGCGATACGCTGGATCTGGCTGCTGGCTTCGCTGACGTGTCATGGGCGAAGGATCGTGTGGGCGTTGGGCGTGCGATGAGTGTGGCTGGATGCGGGGTTGACGAACGCGCGGGCGGGCGAAAGATCGCGGGAGCGAATGGGGCTGCGAGCGCGCAGGCTGGGAGGCAAGCTGGGACGCGTTGGCAATGGATCTGTGCGGCTACGTGAGCTCGGGCGTGAGACGAGTGGATCGGTACGGCTGCGTGAGCGAAGAAGAGGAGCTCGGCACGGCGAGGGGCTTGGCGATGGTGGGCTGCGGCTGGGGGCTTGCTCGGCAATGGGGAGAAGAGATTAGGGTGTGCTTTGTTTTTCGTAAAATGAAAAGGAGAAGGAAAAAAAGAGAAGTAATCCCTTTATAAGCTAGGGTTCGGCCAAGAGGGAAGGGAGAGACGTGGCTGCGACATGTGTCCTCGCTTGGTCAAGGGTTCGAGTCTTGGCAAGTGCAACTTTAAATCATATTTTCAAATAATTAACCCGAAGCTCCAAAACCTCTCCAAAAGGTCAAGCTATCTCCGGAAACCTAAAACCGAAGAACTCAACTCAATAAAATTATCTGAATCAACCCGAAACCCTGGCAAATTACCAAACTACCCCTGGAGGCAAAATTACCAAAATGCCCCTAGAGGTCCAGAAAGCCCTAACGGCCCAACCGAACCACAGAAAAGCAACCGAACGTACCTGGGAAACCGAAATGGAAAACTGGGAAACCGAACGTATCTACATCCACATAACCCTCAGTTTAAAATTTGACTTTTTAAAATGTAAAGCATAATCAGTTGTTCCTTTCAGATATCTGAAAATCCACTTCACTACATCCCTAAGTTGTTTCCTTGGATTACTTATGTACCTACTGACAACTCCCACTGCATGTGCAATGTCGGGTGGTTTTTGCGATATTTGATGCGATTAATCTATATAATGAATGAATTTTAAGCTTAACCTAATGCTAAGTGTCGGCTTCAGAATTTTTTTCACGCAAGTATACGTGGTCAGAAATGCAGTAAGTGATAAGTATTTATTATATTGTTCTCCACAGGGATTGATGTCTAGACTTAATTTAAATAATTTAAGAAGTGTGCACGAAATGTAAAAAGATGAGTTGGTGATTGTTTTAAGTTTTCAAGACTCTAATTGCTACATAAATGAGCAATGGTAAAATGTGGATGCTGAAGAAGCTAATCCTGCGATGATGGTAAGTTTGATTTCATGCTTCCCTATTCTAACGAGAGTGATAGCTCACAAATATAGCATTATTTAGGCTAATATCTTAATATATTCTAATGGTATTTGTGCATTAATTGAATAAACTTTAGAGTCAGAATAGCATTAAAATGGGAAATATAAATAAGATGCATGTATGATTTATGAGCTTAAATGTAAAAGGTTAGGGAAAGTAGCGTATTTTAGAGTAAAATGTGAATGTTGAATCCTTTTTGAACTTAAATACTAAAGATTCCATGCTGCGCTAATTTATTGCTATATCTACAGAAATTTGAAACATGGTTAGCATCACAATCAAAGGAGAAGCGGAAGGTCAAAATGCGCATCAGGACGCTTTGGAGGTTGTAGACTACGAGATCTTCCAAACAATATTTTCGAAGGACAGATATCCGCTATGGAAAAGAACTAATGCTAAGCGATGCGGAAATTAGAGCAATACGGATCTGGAAACATTGATGCAAAAACTGCAGATCAGATGCAAGAGCCTCAATAAGGAAATAATCGAATGATGAGCTAATGCCAACTATCAGATTGCAGAATAGACAAACTACAATAATCATGGGATTCATGCCTTAATAAGCAAAGATGTGATTAACAAAATCAGAGGAAATCTACCGCAAGAATCAAGGGATAAACTGCCAAAAATAAATTGCAATAAAAGGAAATAAAAGATATTTTCAAATCCAATCCTTGCCTTCCAAGTCAATTCCTTAATCCTCAAGCATCTCAAGCCTATAAAAAGAGGAAGAATCGAGAGAGAAAGTCTGCCTGTTTTTGGAGTTCTTCTCCTATACTTTGGAGTAGGATTTTGAAGCGAAGTTCGTGTTCTTATTGACACGGAGTCTTGTTCTTCAAGCAGCCGCCACCATTTATCGCTTTCTAGTTTATCTTTTCTTGTTCATTTTATGTTTTATTCATTCCCAGCATCATCGAATTGTTCTTGCATTTAAATTAATTCAGTTTTCTTTTGCAATGACTTTCACTTTATTCTTATTTATTCTTTTCCTTACTTTCATGTCTAGCTAAACATCTTAGGCAAAGGTTAAGGGTACGGGTTGTAGAAGCATGAACTAGGGTAAAAAGAGTTGTTTATTGAAGCATGTTGAATTAGGATCTTAATTAAATAGTAAATGTCGATCGATCATCCACATGCACTAATAAGTTTTAAATCGGAAGAGGAAATAACCTAAGGCTAGTTTTCATATTCAGTAGGTTAGTATTAAGTCTTTTGTACTTTCAATCAAAGTTTAGAGATAAACACGTGCTGCGCTGGTTGATAATTACGTTGAGTCGCAATGGAAGTTGGGCATAATGCGAACGAAAGCGGAAGCGGTCATTTGTTAGGCGAAGTATGCCAATTACTTCTTACCGCATTTTATCCTAGGAATTGCTAGACGCATCTCATAACCTTAACCCGAGCCTTACTTAGTTCATTTTGTATTTTAGTTTACTTTCGCATTTAGATATAAAAAAAAAGCAAAATCTCAACACCATTGTTTTTACTTTCTTGCACTACTCTTAGATTAATTAACTGATTATAGACATCAATCCATGCAGAGAACGATAAAATATAAATACTTATCACTTGTTGCATACTCGACTGCGTATACTTGCGTATTAATGTGATTCGAAGTGTAGAACTTAGTTTCACACTTAGAATTAATCATTAGCTTATTTATATCACACCGAATAATATCATCAAGGTTTTGGCGCCGTTGTCGGGGATTGATTTATTTATAATTAGTTATATTAGTTTAAGAGTAGTTCTTAAATATAAAAAAGGCTAATTACTTCGTATTTTCAAGGTGTACGGCAGAACACTGCGAAGCGCAGAGCATACTAGCCTACTAAGGAAAGAAGTCCCAATATATTACCACAAGCAGCAATAATAAAGGATGGCGTACAATCACTTTGCGAATTATTATTGGAACAACAATATCGCTCCTCCGAAACCCCGTTATAATAAGCAACTAGGCTGTATAGAGAAGCCGTACACAACAAATTATTATCCAACGTATCCTAATTGGGAAAACTAGCAGCAGTTTGAGGAAGATCATAACAACATCTTTTAAGAGCAACACGGTCTGCAAGGAGATCCTAGCAACATGAACCATACATGGGAAGTCATGAACCTGGTTATCCTATGTACAATCGTGAGCAATCTTCAGAGGATGAAAATATGGAGAATGAGATACGACTAAGACGACAACAATGGATGAGGGAGAATGACATCATTATAACACTCCAGGAAACCAAATACGAGCACGAACGATCTCTAGAGGGAATATCCAAGGAAAGTGTAACTAGTAATACAAGATCAGAAGATACATATTTGAGGGCTGAAGTATTTAATGAGGCATCGACAATGGAATTTTTCGATGAGACAGAACTCTCATGGAAATATTTCAGGCTAGCCATGATCATGCTAAAGGAAGAGGCCATAACTCTATAGACAGAGAATAAAGGATGTGATATCAGCAGTAGAAAGAAGCTTGGGCAAGGTTTGCTACTCAAGAAATTCCAAAAGCTGACAATAAGGAAGTAGTTGTGGGAGGAAAAAAAGAAAGTTCCAATAGTGACACTGTGCAAAACCCAAGTGATGAAAGTCAAAGTGAGGATGAAAATCCTCCAACCACCAGTTTTGTGGAGGATGAAATTATAACTAAGACCGAAAAACAAAAGCATTAACCCACCAAGGAAGAGGTGATGGAACAAGTAGTGTAGGAAACTAAAGATAGTTTCAAAAGCGTTGAACCCCTAGAAATTATGCGAACCGCTTTTAAACTATTTGCCCTCATGAACCCAACTAAGAGATCATTAAAAAATCTAATGAGAGAGCAATTCAATCGAGCTTCAATGTGACGCTCCGCACCCTATCAACTCTAACATTGATAGGAACTACACGCATTAAGGTGCATGACGGAGAAGGCAAGAGCAAGCTATCAAAGATGGTTTTACTCCAAAGATCATTATATGGCCAAAAGCAAAGTGTGCATAACGCATTCCTGGAATGCGAAGCTCAGAGCATGCACAGTCGATATAAATTAATTTAGCTCCGAGTATTTACAAGCTTTTAATTTTTCCTATTTTATTTTGCTAAGTTAGATTCTCTTTTAGTAGTTTGTTAGGGTGAATAGGTATCAGCAGTGCAAAGTTTAACATGCGACAAAGCAGGATGAACAAACAACAGCCTAGATAGGAAGTGATAGAAGCAGTGCGATCACAGCAAAAATCCAGATGGAAAGCTAAAGAAAGTTTCTGTCCTTCATTGCCATTATTTCTTACTTTTATATATCTATGCTGAAATTTTTTCAATGCTCTTGTTTACCCTGGCATAGGAAACAAATTAGGAATTGAATAGAAAAATATTTTTCTCATATTCATGCATCTTTAAAATGAATTAGTGAATGCTATATATAAATGGTTCTTCGCCTGCTCTCTAATGTTGTAGTCTAATATAGTCAAATTTTTTGAACAATCTAGAACACTAACCTTTATTCTTAGGATTCTAGGAGAATGGATTAGCCAAAATGCAGACTGAGTTGATAATGCACCAATCCCTGATCGAAATAAAAAATGAGTTAACTCCTAAGATTAAAACTGAAAGCTTGAAACATAGAATTAAAACCTAAGAACAAATTAAGTTTGGGGGAACTAAGCCTCACCTTCATTGAGGACAATGAAGATTTTAAGTTTGGAGTGAGGGCAAGCCCGAGGAGTAAAATGCTAAGAAAGAAAAGAGTGATCGAGAGCAGCATTGAAAAAAAAAAAAAAAAAAAAAAAACATATATATATATATATTGCAGAAAAATAGAGATAAAACATTCTGGGTAAAAATGAAACGACATAAGAGCAAATAGCCGTGGGTATTCTAAGTATTTCGCTGGCCACTGATAACGCTAAATAATAGCACTATTTAAGTCTCCACAACTGCGTATTCTACGAGAAAAAGCAAGTATGCGAGTAACATAAGTAGGGAATTTAGCTTAAATAATCGCATTATCTAGATACGCATGCCAACAACATCGTATAATGAAAACTTTGCTAAATACGATCTTTAAGATGCAAAACGCGCGTATGAGCGTAGAAACTAGGCTATTAAACATAAATCTGCTGACGTGTCTTATATTCACAGGAGATCGTTGCAAAGACGGATCGGATGAGTCATCAGAACAGAAAAGGAAGGAGATAATTGGCAATCAAATCACGAAATCAAGGGAACCAAGACGGAAATAATCGCCAAGAAGAATATTCCAGAAGGACGGTATGAAGGTTGGGCATGGTCGACAAGAAACCTGAAACATTATAAATAAAAGTTGAATCAAAGAAGAAAGGGTGCCAATTTAGAGAGGAAGCTGCCATTGATGAGCATTCGAGATGCTGGGGTCTCTTGGAGATCCTAGTGGCTTTTGTTCATCTGTAGACCTTGAAGAATTGAGTACCAATGCGGTGTCATAGACAAAGACACCATTGCCCACAATGGCGATGGACTCTATTACTCCATAGATAGATATTGTAGTAGTTTGTCATTTCATTTGCATCTCATACTCTATTTTATTGCTTAATCATAGTTGTTTTGCTTTCTAGAAAATTAACCTACCAGTTCTTTGTTTCAGAATTGATCTCCTGTAACTTTTTATGCGTGATTAAAGTTTAGGAAAGTGGGGAAGCTAAGTAGTATGGCTATTAAATTAAAGATCAAGTTAAGGGGGGAAAAGAAGTAAGACGTCGGTTGCTTTAACTATCTCGAGTTGATTGACCATCCACTCGGGAGTGCTTAGCATTGATCTTGGGAAAGGAGATGGTAAGGGCTTAACCTCACCGTAATCACTAGGTAATGCTGAGGTATAAGTACTTTTTAGAAGGGAGTTAGGAATAACCATCTCACTAGCTGCATACGCACAACTTGGGTTTAAAAGCAAACTTACGGGCTTTGTCCCGGCAGGTTGCAGTCAAGTACTCTAGAAGGGGACTTGAAGTTTAGTCCAGTATGTACTAATTTTCTCATGACAACTTAGCTTGCTTTGAATTAATCTTTACTTCCATCCTTCCTGCATTAGACATTTAGATAAACTTAAGAAACATATTTAATTCGTATTTAAGATGAACATAATTGTGGGTGATTGATTTTATAATGTTGTAATTAAATTAAGTATGCGTCGGCTCGCTACCCACGTATGTGTGCCTCCAGCTTACTCGAAAGAGGAACCTGGCGAAAGATCCAGCAGGTTACGTTTAGTATGGCACGAAGATTCTTCGTACCATTCAAGGGGAGTTAAAAGTTTAACCCCACTAGCGCGTGCAAAGCCCTTAGCCTATTTATGTGAAACTGTAGCGGAAGCTGGGTTCCGCATCCATGAATGCAGAAGCATTTATGCGGATGGGTAGCACGATCTCTATATCACCAAGCAACACATCTATGCTATTCGTAATTTCTAATTAAATTAAGCAGCTTTAGTTTTACATTAGCGTCAGCATGAGCATTAGCATTAGCACTTTATTTATTTGATACTTAATCAGCATCAACCTTCTTAAAACCCATTCCTGTTATTTACATTTTCGACCCTTAATCTATATCATTGCGCTTCAAATTCTCTGTGGGATCGATAAATTTACATATTTATTACTTGCTGCAATTTTCGACTGCGTATACTTGCGCGTAAGTGATTCTGAGTTACACTTAGCATAAGTTGACTTTGAATTAATTACTGTACAATATAATAGCACCGGAATCGCAACCCATCAGCCACCCAATCAAGCGCAAGCTTAAGAAATTCTAGTACTTAACTGGAACATTTTATGCTCAAACGAATTATGCCGAGACCGACAGAATTGCAGCCATGTGGAAAATTTTACTCAAAGGATAAATAAGCCTCGGACAAAATGCTTTGGGCAAACTTAGGATGATCAAAGACTTGAGTAAAGTGGTTCGAGTCGTAGGCATTAATCTCTAAGAGGGCTCAGTTTTTAGTCTAACTTGGAAGAGCTTATTATCAATAAGAAAAGTGTTTTAGCAAGACTAGGACTCTAAAATCTGTAGGGTAGAAGTTGATGCGTTTGGCTTGTGACAAAATTTTGCTTGACTAGACTGCGATATTGAGAACATTGTTGAGAGTATTTACTTAATGGCATTTATATAAAAATTTCCTTGTGCATTAATATATAGACATTACTCGGGACGAGCAATGATTTAAGTTTGAGGGTTTGATAGCTCACAAATATAGCATTATTTAGGCTAATATCTTAATATATTTTAAAGGTATTTGTGCCTTAATTGAATGAACTTTAGAGTCAGAATAGCATTAAGATGGGAAATTCATATAAATAAAATGCATGTATGATTTGAGCTTAAATGTAAAAGGCTAGGGAAAGTAGTACATCTTAAAGTAAAATGTGATTGTTGAATGCTTTTTGTACTTAAATACAAAAGATTCCATGCTGCGCTAATTTATTGCTATAACTACAGGAATTGGAAACATGATTAGTATTGCATTCAAAGGAGAAGCGGAAGGTCAAAATGCACATCAGGAAGCTTTGGAGGTTGTAGACCACGGAATCTTCCAAACAATATTTGTTAAAGACAAATATCCACTGCAGAAAAGAATTAATGCAAAGCGATGCGAAAATCAAAGCAATACGAATGACCATGCGATTCTTGTGCTAATATAATGTCTAGTAACTAATTCAAAGTCAACTTATGCTAAGTGTAACTCGAAATCACTTACGCACAAGTATATGCAGTCAGATATTGCAGCAAGTAGTAAGTATATAAATTTTATCGATCCCACAGAGATTGATGTCTAAAGCTAAAATTATTAAGATAAGAGTTATACAGAAAAGTAAAGTATAATTTGGATAAGTTGTTGTGATTTGTTTTGAAAATGAATGAGTAAATAAATATGATGCTAAGACTAAAATAAATATGATGCAACGAGTATTGATAACTAACAGTCCTAGAAGATAATATGCACGTGGGCTAGTTAAAGAGATTTTTGCTTCCCTAACAAATAAGTACTTTCAGACTTAATAATTTATGGTAGAGCCAGCTTTCGCTGCGAACTCCATACTAAATAACAGGACGACGCAAGCAGTTAGTAAGGTTATTCCTAACACTTTAAGCGGTGAAAAGACTTCCACACAACCTAACGTAGCATACTGGGTCAACATGCGGTTCCTTCTTTCAAACTCATTGCAAGGTACATACGTGGGTAGCTAATTGACGCATATATATAAAATAACATACAGCAGTGTAAAACTTAATGACCTACGCTCCTAGCATTCTTCTATTCATGAATAACTAACAAAAACTCCTACAGCGCAACCATAGAAATAAACATAATATAGAGGTTAAATCAGACGATTTTATTGCAACTTCAAAATGTTTATAACTATAAGCTACTCCTAATAAAATAGTAAATGGAATTGATGCGGATGTGAAGGGTGTAGTTCCCTTGTCATCAGTTTCCACGAGCACCACCAGGGCTTCTTTATGAGAATTGGCTCTGATCCTTAGATTAGATTTGGCCATCTACCAGCTCTCCCTTCTCGGCTCCTTGCGTTGATATTTATAAAATTGATTTACTTGGCCGACAAGTTGAGGTGAGTTGTGAAATCTCCTTTAATGCAGGATCTCTTGATTTTTGCTAGAATTTATTTGACTGGTGCCAACTTAATTACTGATTGATTCTCGATTATTTCCTTATTGTCGTGTCTTTTCCAAACGTGTTTTTATTTTGAATTTGCGCCTTCCTACACTATTGGTCATCGTTCGTACTATTTGTCCTTCTCGCGGTTTAGCTTCATATGTCCTGCCATTAGCATTAATTAGGCACAGTTTACTCAAGATTTATGCTAAAAATGCAAAACTATGCTTCTAATGCTAAATTATGAATGCATGCTGATTTCTATGTTTTTTCATCGCATTTCTTCTGTTAGCACTCGTTTTCACCCTTTATTTCTAGAATAATGCAAACTAAAGTAGCCTAAAATATGCTCTATTTAAGAGCTATCAACGGATCTGGAAACATTGATGCAAAAACTGCAGATCAGATGCAGAAGCTTCAATAAGGAAAGAATCGGATGATGAACTAATGCCAACTATCAGATTATAGAATAGACAAACTGCAATAATCATGGGATTCATGCCTTAATAAGCAAAGATGTGATTGATAAAGTTAAAGGAAATCTGCCGCAAGAATCAGGGGATAAGCTGCCAAAGATAGATTACAATAAAAGGCAATAAAAGATATTTCAAATCCAATCATTGCCTTCCAAGTTGATTCCTTAGTCCCCAAGTATCTTAAGCCTATAAAAAGGAGAAGAACCAAGAGAGAAAGTGTGCCTATTTTGGAGTTCTTCAATCATAATTGGGTGTAGGATTTTGAAGCGAAGTTCATGTTCCTATTGACACGGAGTCCTGTTCTTCAAGCAGCCACCACCATTTATCGCTTTCTAGTTTATCTTTTCTTGTTCATTTTAGGTTTTACTCATTCCCAGCATCATCGAGTTGTTCTTCCATTTGAACTAATTCAGTTTTCTTTTGCAATGACTTTCGCTTTATTCTTATTTATTCTTTTCCTTATTTTCATGTCTAGCAAAACATCTTAGGCAAATGTTAAGGGTACACTTTGTAGAAGCATGAACTAGAGTAAAGGGAGTTGTTAATCGAAGCATGTTAAATTAGGATCTTAATTAAATAGTAAACATCAACCGATCATCCATATGCACTAATAGGTTGTAAATTGATAGAGGAAATAACCTAAGGCTAGTTTGCATGTTCAGTAGATTAGTATTAAGTCTTTCGTACATTAAATCGGAGTTTAGAGGTAAACGTGTAACTCCTGCGTACGTTGTACCAGTTGATAATTACATTAAGTCGCAACGGATGTTGGGCTTAATGCGAACGAAAACTGAAGCGGATGTTTGTTAGGCGAAATATGGTAATTACTACTTACCGCATTTTATCCTAGGAATTGCTAGACGCATCCCATAACCTTAACCCGAGCCTTACTTAGTTCATTTCGCATTTTAGTTTACTTTCTCATTTAGATATAAAATAAAACAAAATCTCAACACCATTTTTTTTACTTTCTTGCACGACTCTTAGATTAATTAACTGATTTTAGACATCAATCCCTGCGGAGAACGATAAAATATAAATACTTATCACTTGTTGCATACTCGACTGCGTATACTTGCGTATTAATGCGATTTGAAGTGTAGAACTTAGTTTCACTCTTAGAATTAATCATTAGCTTATTTATATCGCACCTAATAATCGCATCAGAGAGCTTCTGCACTCATTGATTTATTGACAAACCCAGCTTCCGTTGCAGTTCTTCATATTTGACTCCGGGCAAAGCATGTGAAAATAGTGTTATTCCTAACCCCTTAAATAATGTGAGAGACCTAACAATCAAACCTATCATAGCATACTCGATCACCCTACAGTTCCCTTTATCGAGTTCACTGAGGGTTAGCATACGTGGGTAGCTAATCGACGCATACTTAAATTAAAAATGCAGTAGTGTAAAATCCAACTACCCGCAATCCTAACATGCATTCTACATACGAAATTTTACCAACACTTCTAACCTAATGAAGCATAGAAAAGAGAACCAATTGATAATGAAAAGGTTAAATTATCATTACTAAATGTTGGCTACAGATCTATGAACTACTTTTAACTAAAATAAGAAATAACAAAAAGAAAGGAATTGGTACGGCTAAAAAGATGTGCAGACTCCTTGTCATCAGATCCTACAAACACTATAAGTTGCGTTTTGCATGGTCTTATTCCCATGTGTCTTGGCTTTTAGCAAGCCGACGAGCTCTCCGATTACAATTTATTGCCTTCTATAAATATTGACGAATTGCTTGGCTAGCAAGTTCGGTTGAGTTGGGAAATCTTCATTAATGCTGGAATCTCTTAATTATCGCTGGGATTAATTGCTTGATTGATTTTCTGTTTATTTCCTTGTTGACTTGATTCTTCGAACGCGACTACTTTGAATGCATTGGGTGCTTTTGCCTTTTGCCGTTAGCATCAAGTTCGTTCACCAGCGCTCTCTTTCCGCGCTCCTACATTATATATCATTATTTAGCACAATTTATTCATTCTTTTATTTTAAAATGCAATGCTTTGCCCTTTTTATGCCGAATCATGGATGCATGAAATTTTTAACAGTTTTAATCGCAATTTATTTTTAACTATTCGATTATGTCCCCCAAACCTTAGAAAATGCAAATTAAAGTAGCCTAATTTATGCTATATTTAAGAGCTATCATCGGGTCTTGTGCAAACCATAGCATACATCAAGCTCCCTATAGCTGAAGTATATGCAGTCTAGCCATATGGTTTCTATCTTGCTCTGAGTGGGTGAGTGCTCCTTAGATAATTTAAAGTGACAAGCTAAATGAGTACTTATAGGTTTTGCATTTTCCATGTTAAATTTCTTTAACACCTTTTTCAAATATTCTTCCTATGACAAACTCAATATATAATCTTTTCTCTCAATCCTCATTCCTAAAATTTGTTTGGAAGCTCCCAAATATTTCATATCAAATTCTTTAGATAATTCAATCTTTATCTTCAAAATTTCTAGTTTTTTCGCACCTGCTATCAACATATCATTAACATATAGCAGTAAAATAACATACAAGTTACCTTGAGACCTTATGTAGCAACAATGATCTACCTAACATCTTTGAAATCCATTGTTGCACATAAAACTATCAAACTTCTTATACCATTGTCTGAGTGCCTGTTTGAAACCATGCAGGTTTCTCTGAAGTTTGCATACCATTTTCTCTTTTCTCTGAATTGTGAAACCCAATAGTTGTGCCAAGTAAATTTCTGTATCCAAATCTCCATGAAGAAAAGCCATTCTGTTCAAGAAACATATCTTCTTCTACCACTATCGACGATACAGTTCTAATAGTAGTTAATTTAATTACAGGAGACAATATCTCATTAAAGTCAATACCTTTCTTTTGTTGAAAGCCATTGACTACAAGCCTTGCTTTATATCTCTTGCTACCATCGGGTTCTTGCTTGATTCTATAAACCCACTTGTTGTGCAAAGCTTTCTTACCTCTAGGTAACTCAGCTAGTTGCCATGTCTAATTCGTCATAAGAGAATCCATCTCGTCTTTCATGGTAACTCCCACTTGACAAATTTTTTTACTTGAATCGCCTTATCATAATATTCTGGTTCACCTCTGTCAGTCAATAATATATAATTAAGAGTAGGGGAATATGTTAGTGGTGGTCTGATAGTTCTATTAGACCTCTTAACTGTTAAAAAAAAAGAAAATTAAAGTAGCCTAATTTATGCTTGATTGGACCAAATTTGGCCTACTTTTATATGTTTATTTCTTGTTAGTTTGGAAGTTTTTATATTTAATAAACTTATGTTTTGAAGGAAATTGATCATGTAGGATATCATAAGAAACTACATCGAAATATGATTCCAACTCAACAAATCGGAGGTTAATCGGACACGTGAGCAAAAATATATTGCAAAAATAAAAAATATTGCGTAGCTGCATAGGGTTAGTTGCAAGCCACGTGCGAAAACATTATAAAATAGCAGTTTACTTATTTTTAGGTTATTGGAAGCTAGAGAGCTCGGATTTGGGCACTGTCTTTTAATAATTTTTTGTCTCTTCCTCTAGTTTTCTCTCATCTCATTAGATTTTGGTGTTTAAGCTTTATAATTATGATGATTGGCTAGACTCTCGACACCATTTCGAGTTGTAAATATGGTACAATGTTATTTTTGTGAGATCTTTCTATTATTTTAGAATTTTCCAGCATGTTCTATCATTAGATTCTTGTTCATATTCATATCATACGTTCTTTTGTTGATAGATTGATAACCTATTACTTTCAATTGAATGTATGGCCGTTAGATTTAGCTAACAATAAGGCTTTCGAATGTTTGCATAGAAGTAGAGTTCTCCTCTTCATTTATGTAGATTTCATGTCAGGACCTGATAGCTCTCAAATAGAGCATATTTAGGTTGCAATAGTTTGCATTATTCTTAGGATTAAGGGAAAAAAATGAGCGTTAGTACGAAATTGCAAATATAAAACATAGAAATCAGCATGCATTCATAAGTAGCATCATAAGCGCAGTACGTTAAGCGCAGTTAGCGGATTACGTATGAATACTATACAACTTTGCGCTAAAAAGGTTATTTAATGCAGGGAATGTGGAACACTTATGTTGGAAGGACGATGCAATGTGAATGGCGACACGCACAGAAGACTCACGCATTCACAAGGCGATCACGTTTGAAGAATCACACCAACAAGAAAATAACAGAGAATCAATCAAACAATTAAGTTGGTGTCAATTAAATAAATTCTAGCGGAAAAAGAGATCATGAATTAATGAGAACTTTTCAGTCACCTAGGCTTGCCGACCAAGTAAATCAACTCTATAAATTTCAAGAACGAAGTCGATGTTAAGTGAGCTGGTCGGATGGCCAAAAGTCAATGGATGCGAGAAGCAACTGGTGGTGCTCGTAGGAGTCGATGACAAGGGGACTACACACTTCACAACCAAGCCAATTCCATTTTATTATTTTTCTAGGAGTAGTTATAGTTTTGAACATTTAGTAGTTGTAATAAAATCATCATATTTAAACTTCTTACTTGTGTTTATTGATATGCTGCGTTATAGGAGTCTTAAATGAATAGTCCCAAGTAAAAGCATGTTAGGAGCGTAGGTTAGAGAGTTTTACACTGCTCCATTTACTATTTTATATATATGCGTCAATTAGCTACCCACGTATATAACTTGTAGTGAGTTTGAAAGAAGGAATAACATGATGACCTAGTATGCTACAATAGGTTGAAGGCAAGTCTTTACATCAATTAGGGAGTTAGGAATAACCTCACTATTGCTCGCGTTGCCCTGAGTTGAGTACGCAGTTCGCAGAGGAAGCTAGCTTTGCCGTAAATCATTAAGTACATAAGTACTTTTTGGTAGAGGGAAGAGAGAGACTCAATAATTAGTTCCGCGCTCTTAACATTTTCTATAACTGTCTATTCTATCATTACTCATTGCATTCATATTTATTACTGTCTGCATTTACATCATTTTATTATTAGCATAAAAAACAAACAACCATCTTCAACCCATGTTTTTACTTTTCTGCACAACTCTCGTCTGATCAATATTAATTCTAGACATCAATCTTTATGGGATTGATAAAATTATATACTTATTACTTACTTCAGTCTTTCCACGTATACTTGCACGTAAGCGATTCCTAGGCATACTTAGCGATAAGTTTAACTTTAAATTAATTACTGTACGAATATATTAGCACCTGGATCGTCAACCAAGTTTTTGGCGCAGTTGTCTGGGATTGAACATTTAGAATTTATATTATTAGGTAGAGAGTAGTTTTTATTGCTAAAAATGTTGAATTCTTGTATTTCAGGGGAACCGATATTCAAGACAATACAACCAACAGGGAAAAAAGTTCCAATCACATTACCACAAGCACGAGTGTCAAAGATGACATTCAATCATTTTGCAAATCAACAATGGAGCAACACTGTAACCCCACAACACAAACATTTTATTCAGCAACAAGGCTATACAGAAGAGACATACACAACCAATTTCTATTCAACGTATCCTAACTGGGAACAGCAGTCACAGTTCGGGGAAGTCATAGTAGTATCTTTCAGCACCAATCCAGTCTATAAGGAGATCGTAGCAACATGAGCCATACATGGGAAACTAGAAGTCATGAACCTAGGGGACCACTGTATAATCATGATCAGTTTCTTGAGATAGAACCATAGAAGAAGAAGAACAACTACGACGAAGGAAATGGATGAGGGACGATGGTATAATACTAGAACCTCATCAACCCAATCATGAGCACAAACCATCTCTAGAAGAAAACACGGAGAAAAGTGAAGCCTATAACATAAATAAAGAAGAGACATATCTGAGGGCTGACATACTCAATGCAGTATTCGCCATGGAATTTTTCGATGATTTTGAACTTTCATGGGAAGATTTCTGGCTAGCCATGTTAAAACGAGAAGAAGAGGCCAAAGCTCTAAGGCAGGCAGAAGAAGTAGAGAGAGAACAAATGAGACGTTTTCAGCAACAGAAAGAAGCTTGAGAAAAGGTCGGCGCCCTAGAAGCTGAGATTAAGGCAAAATAAGAGGAAATATTACAAAAGATATGATATCAGAAGTAGGAGGAGGCCTGGGCAAAGTTTGTCGCCCTAGAAGCTGAAGCCATGAAAAAAATTATGAAAGCAAAAGAAAGATCCAAAGTTAACACTGAGTAGAACACAAGTGATGAAAGCCGCAATGAGGATGAATGTCTTCAACAAATCAGCATAGTGAGTAATGAACCTGTAGAGCCAAGTATCAGGATTCCGCATCAAACCGATAGGAGAGATGCAGAATCAACCATTTCGTAGGAAAATAATATTAGGGCGTAAAGCCACGGGTTACTAGCAATGGTACCTGTTGTTTTTATGTTACTAGAACTGCAACCATCACAGGAATTGATCAGTCGAAAAAGAGACACTTGGGCAATTCAACTGAGCTATAAATCGAGACATCAGATCCTATCAATGCTGATAAGGGTAGGACAATTGCTCATTAAGATGCATTATGAAGAAAGGAATGAGAAGACTATCAAAGATGGCGTAGATCCTAAGATATATAAATGGCCAAAGCAAGGACAACTATACTGGATGGAATTAGCACAAGGTTCCACCCAGATCCTGCACAACAGCATTCCTAAAATGCAAAAATCCGACATTTTTTACTTTGTGCCCAATTTTACAGCAATTTTTAGAATAAGGAAGTATTTCCATATATGCAAATTTTCTCGTATTTAGTATTGTTTCCTTGCAATTTAAATTTCGTTAGTTTTAGAAGGAATCGGTTCGATTTTGGAAAATATTGCTGCAGAATTTAAATTTTCCTTTTTATGATTATCCATTTCCTTGCACACAGATTTCCAAAATCTTTCAAAAGCTTATATAAACCCTGTGAGAGGAAGGATCGATCACAACTTTCTCACATTATACCTCAAGAAACCAAAGCTCTGCTACCAATACTCGAAACCAATGGCCTCAAAGAGCATAGCAGTTGGGAAGAGCAAGGCAGTAGAGAATGTTGACGATGGACACGCAGTGGTTCTAGAAGCAAACCTTTATGCATCATTGGCAAAGAAGAAATTCTGGCAGGATTAAGGATGGCCTGTGAGATGTATTCCACATGCAGCACAAGTTAAGATAGACGAGTTAGGCTAGAGCAGCCTGACAATGCCTACTTCAGATGCAAGGGCAGATTGGGTTCGCCAGTTTTATGCAAACCTGAATAAAGAAAGGAAATTATTTTCTCGAATAGAAGGATGTGTGATAGATTGTAGATTTTTAGCCTTGAACAAAATATTCTGGCATCCTGACGATATTGGGTCGGAGTGTCAAAAGCTTCTAAAAAAGCCAACTAAGAAGCAGTTGCAGGATTGCACAAAAATAATTAGAATCGTAGGCGCCAAGTGTAAGAATCAATGGTCGTTTCCAATAGACGGTGTTAAACCAAAATTGCAGGGCTGGAATATATTCATAAAAAATGCAATTATCCCATCCATTAATGTTAAGATAGTCAGCAGAGAACAAATACTATTTCTTTATGCAATTATAATCGGAAAGCAAATCAGTCTAGGCAAGATAGTGGAAGGGCAAATTTAGCGTTGGGCCTCAGCTAAATGTAGAAAGATGTTTTACTTGCACACTATCATTAAATTGTGTTTGGAGCAAGGTGTTCAACCGCAAGCAACTGATAAAATTCTAAAGGTACACACTAACCATATGCAGGAAGCTTCTAATCTGAGATGCAAAAAAGAAGGGAAGCAATTTGATGCATTTTTAGCCGAGGATAACTTGGTTAAGCAATTTGAGGCACTGTTCACCAAATCGTAAGACTTTTGGGAATACGCGAATAAGAGAGATGAGATAATAGTAAAGTAGCCGCAGTATTAACAGAATACTATGAATGGCCTGAATTTCCAAAACATATACTCAATTCGGAGCAAGGCAATCACAGCGGTAATGCAGAAACTTAGATAGAAATCCCGCTCTCTTATTTTCTTTTAACGCATTTATTTTTTTTCACATGCATTTCATTTTTAGTCGCAATTTAATTTTGATAGAAACATGTATTTAGGATTCCAATTTTGTTCTATTTCCCTTATGATTATCTAATAAATTAGCAATTTCCCTTTGAAAGCTTAAGGCAGCATTATTATTGCAAAACTGAGTTTAGTAGAAAATACATTTTTAATTAGAGGAATTTTTAAGTTCCCCTTGATCAATACCTAGCATTAGAATAATCCTTATAATGAAAGATAGAAAGAAACAAAAATTCACAAGGAAGTCTTAGAGCTTGGGATAGAGTACTACAATCACAGTAATAGCTAAGTTTGAAGGAACTAAGCCTCACCTTCATTGGGACAATGAAGACTTTAAGTTTAGGGGTGAGGGCACCCCGAGGAGTGAATGCTGAAAAGAAAGAGTGATCGAAAGCAGCATTTAAAAAAAAATTATAAAACAAAGATCAGCATATTCTTAGCAAAATAAAAGACAAAAGAAGCGAGATTAAGCCTTAGGACTCCTTAAGTATTTCGCTTTCTATGGAAAGCGCAAACTTAAATTCTGCTGCTTAGGTGACTTGTTTTATGCTCAAAAAGACATCTTAAGAACTATGGAATTATAGACATGAGTGCAACCCGAGAGGAATGAGAAAGCATAGCAAGAATCCTCGAAGGATATAAGAGCCTAGAAAGTCTTGACAGAATATGTTGGGCAAAGTTATACTAGAAGTGATTGTGTACAATAGATTGAGTAATGAGAAATAATTGCGATGAGAAACAATCTATCGGTCATGGTAAGGAAGATTTTAAGGCAAAACCTGAATCTTTGAGAACGTTTGAAAACTGAAAAGAGAGGGAAGTTTTATGCTAAAAAAATGATATGCGATAAGACCTGCTGATTTTATGCTCGCAAAGAGGAAAAACTGATAAACTTATTAGGATAAGCTAACTAGCAGTTATGTATTACTTGAGACAAGCAATGATTTAAGTTTGAGGGTTTGATAGCTCTGAAATAGAGCATATTTTAGGTTGCAATAGTTTGCATTATTCTTAGGATTAAGGGACATAAATGAGTGTTAGTAGGAAATTGCGAATATAAAACATGGAAATCAACATGCATTCATAAAGTAGCACCATAAGCGCAGTTAGCAGATTACGTATGAATACTATACAACTTTGCGCTAAAAAGGTTATTTAATGTAGGGAATGTAAAACACTTATGCTGGAAGGATGAAGCAATGCGTTCGAAGAATCACACCAACAAGGAAATAACAGAGAATCAATCAAGCAATTAAGCTGGTGTCAATCAAATAAATTCCAGCGAAAATCAAGAGATCATGCATTAATGAGGATTTTCCAGCTCACCTAGGCTTGCTGACCAAGTAAATCAACTCTATAAATTTCAAGAAGGAAGTCGAGGTTAAGTGAGCTGGTCGGATGGCCAGAAGCCAATCGATGCCAGAAGTAACTAGTGGTGTTCTTAGCATTTTCTACAACTGTCTATTTCATCACTACTCATTGCATTCATATTTGTTACTGTCTACATTGCATCATTTTATTATTAGCATAAAAAACAAACAACCATCTTCAACCCATGCTTTTACTTTTCTACACAACTCTCGCTTGATCAATATTAATTCTAGACATCAATCTATGGGATAGATAAAATTATATACTTATTCCTTACTGCAGTCCGACTGCGTATACTTGCGCGTAATCGATTTCAAGGCATACTTAGCGATAAGTTTAACTCTAAATTAATTACTATACGAATATATTAGCACCCAGATTGCCAATCAGTACCTAAGAATCAAGAGAATGAATTATTCAAATTAGGAGTGCACGCCTAGTTTAGTTAATTTATCATAATCAATCCATAGAACTTAAAACAATTAGTTACGTTAGTATGGAAAGTTGTTGTGCCCAACTAATTAGGACTAATTAGACTATTGAACTTGACGTATGGAACGCTATCGTGCCCAGCTAATCGAGTTAATTATAAATTAGAGGACTTAAGGTTACTTAGGGGCTTTGCCGACTTTTCCGATAAGATCGATTAGGTAGAAATTGTTGGATAATTTATTTCATTAGGTCATCTATGATCGAAAATATCATTGTTACTTGTGTTTAGCTCTATTGTGCCCAAGGATTAATCTTTATCCTTTACTTTTATTATTTAAGTCATTTTATTTTTATTCTCCAAAATCCTCCATAAGTTCGTGACAATTAAGAAAATTAAAAGATAGAAATTGAATTATTTGGTTCCATGTGGTTCGACTCGGTCCATTGTTAAATACTATAAATATTTAACTTTAGATTGGAATTTATAATTGTATTTGATAGACCCCTCGACAAGGTCTTGTCAATGCTCTATTTGAGAGCTATCAAACCCCTAATCGTTCCGAGCAATGCGTGGTCTACCTATTAGCATTTGCGTTATTTTAAGTCAGCTTTTCTTCCTAAGTTCAACTCTAAAAGGTCTTATCACATTTTCATAAGCTTAGCATAAAATTTCCTTTTCCTTTTAGTTTTCAAACTTTCTCTAAGATTCAGGTTCGCTTCAAATTCTCCCTATCGTGACTGACAGATTGTTCCTTATTACAATTATTTCTCATTACTCAATCAATTTTACTCAACCACTTCTACAACTAAGCTTGGCCAACACATTCTATCAATGTAAGGACCCGACCCAAAAATGGTCATAAACTTAGTCCTTACTCAGCATGCATGGAAGTAAAAACCATTTAAGATAAAGAATGCAAATCAATTGCTTGTATAATTAAAAACACTCCATTTAAACAAATAAGTTCCTGGCCAGTATTTTAACAAACATTCTCAAATAACTCAAAGTACATTATGCAAAAGTTTCCTAAGGACTCCATGTCCAACTACATGCTGAATCAAGAAAATAAAACATAAAAACAGGCAGAGTGGCGCCGGTAGCTCCTATGATCATTCAGCTGCTCTTCAGCCGTCCTGGTGCTGTCCCAAGTTACCTGCTGGAAAAACTACAGAAAATAAGGGTGAGTTCAAAGACACTCAGTAAGAATCCCCAACCGGGGTACAGTACGAAACAATGCTCATCTAGCAATCCAAGTAGACATGCAAATAGTTACCAACACAGAATCCCTAGAATGAGTTGTCAACATAACTCCTGAGTCATCGGAAGTCTCTTTCTTCCGGCCTAATGATCAGCTAAAAAACTAATCCCAATAGGTACCTTCGAAGGTCTCTTACCCTCGACCAAATGATCAATAAAAAGCTGATCCCAAAATAGATAACCTCGAAGGTCTCATACCCTCGGCCAAGTGACCGCTCAACAGCTGGTCCTGACCAGCTCTCTAAACTGGTCCTGGGA
>JBBMKA010039439.1:0-22051 GCA_037833695.1 Sechiopsis laciniata | reverse complement strand
TTTTTGCTTACATGATCAAAATTATTTAATCGCTTTTGAAAAAGTATGTTTTTTAGAAGTACTTTGGTCATTTTTTTTCTCTAGTAAACATAGTACAAATTTGAGTTTTAACTTAAAAAAACTTTGTTTTATATAAGTGAGAAATGAAAAAAATCTTGATCACGCCAATAAAAAAAAATCTCTATTATCTAAGATAATATCTTTAGATATAAACCATGAACAAAATTATACTATGGATTTCAGAAAAAATAAATAAATAAACAAACAAACTAACAACAAAATTATACTATGGGAGGTTATATCAATATATACCTAATTTTTAATGTTTTGAACTTTTCTGTTTTATTTTTCATTTGAAACAGTTCTTACAAACTTGAGTGTAATTCACTATAGTTAAACTAATTCCAAATGAGATAATTACTAACTTATTTGAGTAAAGTGATATTGAGTGTAAAATCAATCCTAATTGTTGAGTCAAGTGCAAAATCAATCTGATTTTTTTTTTTTTTTCTTTCATAAGAAGGACATTATTTTATTTAACTATTTTTATGAAGGTAAACTTTATTACATCTTTTCTTAAATGTAAGATGAAATGAGAATAGATCTCTTGCTTCAAAAAAAAGAGAATAAACTTTTACTAATTTTTTAGTTCAATAATAAATGTAGTGTAGTGGAGAATGCCATCCTCTTCATAAAATATATATCAATTAGACTACTATATTCAGTTTCACACTCACTTAGATATTGGATGAAAAATAATGTTTTGACATTATTCTCAATTTTCTTTTTGGGTCAAATAAACTGAAATTAGATTAAAGAAGAAGCAAATAAGATGGGTGCCATTGCATTTTGCAGTAAATGCAAAGCCACAGCTTTGACTTGTCATTGACTATAATTATTTTGTTCTTTTTTTTTTTTTTTTTTCTTGAGTTTCAACCCCTAAATATATGTGTATATATATATATATATATGTATTTTCTTTTGTTGAGATAATAATATTTTGACTCTTTTGACTTCCAATTATGTGATCAAATTGTATGCAATAAAAGGCCTTGAATCTTCTAGGATGCTATTTAACATGTCATCTTTTACTTTTCTTTTCTTATTTGTTTGGTGTGTGAAAATAAGATTTTAACCATTAAGAACGAGTAAATATAATTTTCTCCTCAAAAAAATATTTTGAATTAATAATAATTGAGGTGGATGACTAAAATTCATTCATTTTTTATCATAACTATATAATTGTTGTTACTTATTCCAACCACTTTAAAAATAATAATAAATAAATAAATAATCATTATTAACGTTAACTTCCAAACAAATAATTAATTATTTCAATAGCTCTTAATATCAATATCAATATCAATCAACAAACGGAGTACTTAATTACTTTAACTATCATTAACTTTTCTTCTTTGCTCCTTTACTCCACTTTTTTCTATCGAAAACAAACACACCCTATAAAAATCATAATTAAATATGTATTATTTTAATATATTTTTAACATAACCTAAATAAAATTAATTTAAAAAAAAAAAAAAAAAACATACACACAACCTAAATAAAAACAAAGAAACCTAATTTCTGGTTTGCTTTTTTATGGCGCCAAATTCGAACCGGCAATCACAAGAGTCAATGGTGGTCGAAGCTTTCAACGGATTTGAATCGCATCATCTTCTTCATCGTCCCGTTTCGCAGTGTCAAATTTCTGCTTTCTTGTTCAGTAAATTCATTCAAAAAGTAAAAGCTTCGTTTGTTGTATTTCAATTTTAGGTTTTTTTTTGTTCGATTCATCGATGTTCGTGGAGTTTGAAACTTATGCCCTAGAATCTCAGCTTTTTCTCGCTTTAATTACCTTCTATGATTTTGTTCAATTTCAACTCGTTCACCTAATTCCTAAATGGAGTAATGATATTATGACATTTTGTTTTGTTTTTCTCTTTCTTTCCTTCGCATTTATTATCACAACTTTCCGTTGCTCACCGAGTTGAATGTAACTCCGTTTTGTTTTCAGTATTTATCTAATTTTGTTTAGACTCATTTTGACTTCGATTATTGCTGAAATCGTCTGAATTATTGTTCCTATGATTAAGATTTAAGATGAGCTTAAATAGAATATGCACAAACAAAGTTTGTTCAATAAGGAAAAATAGTTTGGTGGATGTATTTGTGTTGTGTATTTTAGGTACATATTCACATGTTTTGTGTGGTTTGACATTATCTTAATATAGATGATTAGCTCAATTTAGAGATATTTGGGGTAAGAAAAATGAGAATGATTATGGAGAGAATGAGAGTCAAGTTAGAATATGACAGAAAATGATTATCATAGAAAATGATTATTTGTATTTGAGATAAAGAAAATAATTATGGAGAGAAAAAAGTAGTGAGTATGTAGAGAACAAAAAGTTGTTGTAGGGAGGGAGACTAAAAAAGTGATTACGGAGAAATGAGATTAGCAGGGAATGGATCTCGGTGGTCCAAACGTAGTTAAGAAGATCATTCTTCCAATAACCATTCTCATCCTTCCCTCTCCAAACTGATTATGAGATTAGGTTTTTTTTTTTTTTTTTACTAAAATTAGGCTGGAAAGTTTACTGATTATGAAGTTTCAGCAAAAATTCAGGTTTGTTTTCTTTTCAGATTGGAAGTTGAAATTTTAAGAGATCCACAAGGGAGTAGTGGTGAATGCTTGGTCTTGTCATGGTATGTTTCGTACTCTGTATATCATTTTCATCATAATAAATGCTTCTCAAATCGCTCTCCGTTCAATAAATGCTAGTCTGCATTGTAAGAATCCGCCATTAATTCTTCTCCTTATTCGCGTATTTCTTTTATGAGTTGTGCGTAATGTGAAACGTCAGAATAAGAAACCTCTGCATTTACTCCCTCAATTTTTATGGACAAATTTTACTTTCAATGATGATTCAATTCTTACTCTGCTCAACTATGTCAGTATTTATTGTAAGAACCAGCTTGAAACTAGCTGATTCTTGTCCTTCCCCTTCAGACTCGCATACCCTTTAATTTCCCTCTTTTAATTTCTATTCATTGATGCTATAAAGGAAGGATTTGTGTTCTTTCTTTCACTCTGATCACTAGAGGTGGTTTCTGTGCCTCTGGTTTTGGAAGTTGTGAAATGGGAAGGAAGCCTTGTTGTGATAAGAAGGGGTTAAAGAAAGGGCCATGGACATCAGAAGAAGATGAGCTCCTTATTGATTATATCAAGAAAAACAATGGCCATGGAAGCTGGAGATCCCTCCCCAAGCTTGCAGGTTTAGTTATCCAATAATTTTGCTAGTTCCCACTTGTCTGCTGTTTCTTTTTTTTTTTTTTTTTTTTTTTTTTTTAAATACAATTGGAGCTGGGGACTCTAAAGTAGAACCACAAATCTTGTGGATTTTAAATACATTCTTAGTTGAGTTATGCTCACTTTTGGCTGTTGTCTATTTTTATCATAACTCTTGGAACATATTTTATCCATTACTTTGAAATTTATTGCAAAACGCTCTATATATAATAAGAACATTCATAAAGAAGAGTTGACATAGTTAGAACTGGAAATATTAAGAAAAAGTACTATAAAGATGAGTAAATGTTATTTCTGTAGTTAACAAAGAACAAAAAAGAACCTAAATGCAAGGATTTTTGGGTTTAAGGTTAAAAAACTAATTTTTTTTACAATTAACGCACTTTTTTACCTGAGGCGCTCAAGGTGCAAGCAAGATGCTAGATCAGCACCTTGAACCTAGGCGCGAGCCTTCTAAAACATTGAACTGGGTTGTCACAGAAAAAAGAAGAAGAAGCTCAAGTAGTTGGGTCTTTTACCCTGCTCTTTTCCCTTTCAATCTTTCAATATCTCTATGGCCGGTGTGCTTTGTTACCAAACAATGTGCAGTTAAAGATTTTAGCATTAGCTTGGACTTTAGGATGCACCAAAAATTTTCTTGGAGGATTGATTATTGTCTTGTGTTCATTTGTTTAATTTGTCTTTCACTTTGGTTTGTGTACGTTATGTGTTTGTTTTAGGTCTTCTAAGATGTGGGAAGAGCTGTCGTTTGAGGTGGACGAACTATCTAAGACCTGATATTAAACGTGGCCCCTTTATGCCTGAGGAAGAGAAGCTTGTTATTCAGCTCCATGGAATTCTTGGAAACAGGTGATGCTTCATAGTGTTTTTCTTTGAATAGTATCATAGATTTGGCTGCTAAAGTTTATGGTACCTTTTGTTTAATCATTTCTGAACTACCTTCTAGTTTAAATTTTTTTCATTTTCGTCTGATTTGCTATACGTTTATGATGTTCTTTAAATGAGTAGCAATTAGATATTTGAATAGCTGACTGCATCATTGGTCTTTCTTTCTGACCTTCGGCTATAGAGAAAGATGTTTATCCCTTGTTTGGCCATTTGAACCAAACTCTTAGCTAATTCTTGACTCTAAAGGGTAGCTACACCTTAAGTTTTTTAGTTCATTCGTGATTTAATTGATTCAACATGATATTGGAGCGAACAGAAGGTTTTGTGTTCAAACTCCCTTTAAATTGTTTCCTTCCCAATAAATATTGATTTCCACTTATAAGATATTTTCAATCCTTCAAACCAACAAGTGAGGGAAGTGTTGGTTGGTGTAAGATGTTTATCACTTATAAGATATTTTCACTAAGTTTTAGTTGATTGATGATTTAACATGATTCAACGGGTAGTTTGTTTTAACAAAAGTTTCAAGATTTTCCTGAAAAATCAAATGAACAAATCATCATTCTCTAGCTCATCTACCTTTTCTTTTTTTGATAAGAGACAAGTTCATTGATAGATGAAATCACAAAATAAAGGGAATGAAACCTCCGGAGAGAAATTACAAAATCACAAAGCTGTAATGAAGAAATAGAGGAGAAAGTTTACACCATCATAGTCAAAACAACAAGATTCTCAATAATAGCCAAAACCAAGGAAGGACAGAAAACGAAATCAAGAACTTATGAATATTGTTTTGTGGAGTTTTACTGATCAGGACTTTTTGCAGGTGGGCTGCTATTGCTTCTCAACTTCCAGGAAGAACAGATAACGAAATCAAGAACTTATGGAACACCCACCTCAAGAAACGTCTTCTATGCATTGGCATTGATCCACAGACACATGAACCCTTCAACTCTCGCTGCTCGTCCTCTACACAACCAGCGTCCCCGACCACCCGCCATATGACACAGTGGGAGAGTGCTCGACTCGAAGCCGAAGCTCGGCTTTCAAGGGAGTCGTCACTCTTCACCCCACTTCCCACGGAACGAACAGCTGATTCTGACATTTTCCTTCAAATATGGAACTCTGAAGTTGGTGAATCATTTCGTAGGTGCAAGGAAGACAACAAGACCACATGCCAAAGCCAGAGTCCCATATCCTCATCCATCAAATGCGAGTCGATCTTCGATAATGGATTCGATTACACCGGTTCCTCAGCCAGGGAAAGAAATGAAAATGAAGAAATGGAGTTCGAAAACTTCAAACCTACGGCTGATGACATTGTGATGTCCACGTCTAATTCATCGAGTCCGAACGAGTTCGAGGAGTCATCGGACAGTGCATTAGAACTTCTTCTGGACTTCCCCATTAACAATGACATGAGCTTCTTCTTGGAAGAAAACAACATAAACTTGCATTAGCAGCAGCATCTGCAGTAGAAGGTTAGGTTCCAAGTTTTGTGGGATGTTAGCAAAACTATTGGTAAGTTAATCTTTTTTTTGTGTTGTTTTAAAATTAAAGCTGCAATGAGAGAAAGTGCTTTCTGTAGTGGTATCTCCACTGCTCAACTTAGTTGAAAAGGGGATTTCTACCAAGTGGCAAATTCTGTATGTAGACAAGCATATGTGGTTTTGGGTCCAGAGCCCTTATGAGACATTGATTTATGGAAGTGCTTCCATATTCTCATTATCTATTAATACTTTACAATTTCTCTCTCTTTCTCTATCTATCTATATATATATATATACGGGGTTTATTTAAATATTATTAAATTAAAAACAGAGTATAATTCAATGAATAGAACATCACCTTCTTACAAGTTTTTTTTTTTTTTTTTTTTGAAACCACCTTCTTACAAGTTAATTGTTCAATCCTCTACTCGATAATCATTATAATTATTGTTTTTTTAGAAAAATCATATACTTTATTTTTTTTAACTAAAAAAAAGGTTAAATTAAAATTTAAGGCTAAATTACAACATTGGTCTCTATTTGAACATAGTTTCAATTTATTATATATATTTCTCTATGAATAGGTTAAATCTCACCATTAATTACAAAGTGATGTGTTTCATATTTACCCTAATGGCATAATGTTTTTCTTAAAAATTAAAATAAAAAATGGAAAATGATACAAACCACCCCTGTAACAATTACCTCCCTACACTTTCAATTTGATTAATTACTTCCTTAAAATTTGATTAGTAGTGCAATTAACCCCCTCAAGCTTAATTTAGAAGGGTACAATTGTCATTTAATTAAAAGTTATCTTCTCCAACCTCTTACCACTCTACCACACCGCCACACCAGCTGCTAAATTCAATCCTGCACATTTTATTTATTAACTTTTGACAATTTTTGTTTCAGGAACTGCTACATAACTAACTATATAGATAATGACTATATAGGTAGAATTTTTGTTGCAAAAGTTATAAATAGGTGTGGTTTGTGCAATTTTTCCAATAAAAAAATGAAAACTGTTAGAAAATACAAATAAAGTGTTATAGAATTTTACATTTGATAAATAAGGAGTAGATCGGTTTATAAGGGAAGATAAACATTTTCATGACTTCATCGAAATGAGGCATTTTTGTTTCACAAAGTTATGAGAACCTCGGCCCAAAGTAGACAATATCATACCAATGTGGAGATCCAGGTAAATTTGTCGTCCCTTAACAGAAACTATATCCAAAATTTGTCAAATTGAAACTACATTACCATTTCGTCGAGCAGAACGTTTCGCTCAGCATTTCTTTTGCTTCGGCGGTTTGGAAGAGCTTGTTGATGTCTGAGGCTTTTGCCGAGATTTCATTTCTCAACTGATTTCAATTTTCATATACGAAAACGCTTCATTTATTTGCTACTGAAATCCGGGCGTGTTGGAAGTGCAATCAATGTGTTCGATGAAATGCTTCTTCCAGGTTTGGAGTTTTTTAACTTTTAACCCAATTATATAACTGCTGATATGTTGTTTTCACCACATTTTTTAACATAAATGGGACGGAGGAGGGGAGAGTAGATAGATGAAATTTCTGTGTTGGTAGCCAAAATTTGTAAACACCATGTTGTTTGATCTCCAAGATTTGTAGGTTTAGAAATACAGGTCTTGTATAGAAATGTTGTAGATTATGTGATGAAGTCAAGTGCTCTTTTAACCTTTTCTTTTTCTTTTTTTGAATTCAACAATAATAGGGGAATTAGAACTCATGTACTCCTATGAAGGATGGACACGGACACTGACACAACAAGACTAGACAATACGCCATTTTCTAAAAAATTAGGAAAGATACTCTAATTTAGCATAAAATACTAAATGTACTATACTAAAAAATATATAATGTCAAGATAATTACAATGAACGTTGGTTAGGCGTGATCCGGTAGGAGGTTATAGCAAATGAATACTTTAGAAGATTAAGACGGATTTATTTATGAAGAAGAGGGAAAGGTGGTTGGTGTTTTGTAATAATTGAGAGAGACGTTTTTTTTTCCTTTTCTTTTTTATTATTTAGTTAGCCTTGAACATTTGGAGTCAAAGACCGCACATATTACAATAGGTATCCAATGTGTCTTCGATTATTAAAAAAATAAAAAACGACACTTATAATGGTGTGAAATGTGTGTCGGGCACGTGTTCCAGAAATGTCTAAAAGAATGCATGTCCGACACGGATATTTTTCCTATTTTAAAGTGTTCGTGCTTCATAGATGTACTCTTGGCCATATACATGACATTAGGTCAGGTGAGTTATGTTCTTAATGGCAAGTCATCTTAATTCACTTTACACCTTGCAATGCACTTAAGTTAGGATTTTCACACTAACTTCATAAATTTTGATTCTTCTTCTCAACAATTTGAGCAAGTTAAAAAATTAGAAGAATTGATGATATGCATTAGAGGTGTTTGAGAAAATGAAAGGGGAAAAAGAGGATGGCAAAGTTGTTGATGATGTTCTGCTCTCATCTATTTGATGATATGAAAGTTAAAAAGCTGTTTTCAAAGCCCTTTCAAAGCATTCTAACTTATGGATAGAATGGTCGAACTGAGGTGTAATGTCGATTATATAACAATGGAGATTTCAACATAACGACTTTCTTTAGTTGGTGAAACTACTTCATTGAATAAGTTTACAAAGGGATGTATGGTTTCTGCTTTTATTTTAGTTCAACAATTGAAACCGGGAGGTTCAAATAATGATCTTTTAGTCATAGGTATACATATATATCGATGGAACTATTACTCTTGTTGGTTGTTTTTTGCTTTTATAGCCAAAACTAGTTGCAAGCACAAAGCGTTTTGTTTTGATTAATCAACTTGCGTAACAAAGAGTAATGATCAACTATGATGTCAATTATTTATATTTATAGTTTTTTTTTTTTTTGGAGCTTCGTTCTATTATATATGGAGTAACTACGTCCGTTCCTAGGCCAGGCACTAGAAGACATCGAATGAATGGAGATAAGGGAGATGCCTACATATTAATGTCATAAGTGAGTTTCGAACTTGTGACCTTGAAGGAAGTACACCTTCAAAACTCAAGCCTTCAACCACCTTCCAAACACCCTAGTTCTTGGTGTATTTTTTATCTCTCAAACCATTATTCTCTTGGTTTTGTTGCATCAAGTTTGTTATGTCCATTGCATGAACACAATGAATATTAAAGAGGATTTTGAAGTTTATTAGGTTCTGTTTTACAGGTTTATTGCTCTGAACTTTCCCAACATAAAGCTTTACATCAGAGCTATACTACAGGAAGTTTTTCACCAGAAATTGATCAGATGCTAAAATGTTGGGAATGGATAGTGGATTCATAGAGAGTATGTTTAGCATGGATTAATGATCAAGAGGTATGTTTTCAAATCCCTTGCCTATATTTAGGAATGGTTTTTGCTTTTCAAAAAAGCCAAAAGTAAGAATTGATGGTTATCTTATCTCTTTATTGATTACTTTTTGGCTTGAGCATTTTTTTTTTTTCACAATATATACTTTTTTACACACATTTTTCTCCCATTGACATTTCTCTCCACACACTTTATATATATATTTTTTTTTTATTTACACATTTGGTCTAATTTTATCTCTAACTTGTATTCAGTTGTTCGCATTCTTTCTTCAACATTGTTTATTTTCTTTACTTTTTTTAGTTCAATAACAAATTGAGATTTGAGATTGAATGTTTTTCGAATTCATGCTTTTTTTTTTCTTTAATTCAACAACAATTAAGATGAGTGGATTCTCATAAACACACATTTATGCCGATTGAATGGTTGTTTTTGTTAGATGAACTTATAATCACTTGGTCATAAATACATAATGATCCGGTTGAGTTTCTTATTAGCTTATTTTCTTCCCTCTCTAATTGATTGTTTTTCACACATTTTTTCCCCACCAATCTCTCTCACCTAACAATCTTTTTAGTCTAGAAATAATTAGCAATATTTTTCATTTTTAGATATGAGAACTAAACAACAAATTGAGTTAGCACTTTGCACTTCCACGTACATCCAAATCAACTCCACGAACAAACAAACAAACAATTGTGCGATTTCGAATTAAACTTTAAAAAAAACAAAAACAAAAACAAAAGTTGAGCTCGTACAGAAGAAACAGAATCTCTTTATACATTTTTATAAGGAAAAAAAAAAGCACAAATAAATTCAAGTTTTGGAAGCAATTATACACAATCTTGATGTTGAATGGCAACCACTTATATCATAAACAACTGGCATCAACTACATAGAAAAAAAAAAAAAAAAAAAAAACCAAATCCTTCTTTTTTCTGTCACAAAAAAAAAATTTGATTCTCCACCATTGCTTTGAAAAAGAAGCATATTCTTCATTTCTTTTTTCCACAAAAATCTCTCTAATTAAATTGCATCTCTGTCAACGCCATTAACACGTCATCCATGGCTTGATTCCCATTTCGTTTCTTTTTTAATTAGTCAACCCCCATTTGCTGTTCATCCAAAATAATTCTCACAAACCCACTGAATCTTGCGCCTCAAAAATCACTGTTCTTCTTCGATTCCTTCTAAAAAAAACCAAAAACGTGATTGGAGAAGATGAAACGAATTATCTTGTCTTCTCAAACACTGTTAAAATCTTTCCTCTAATTCCTTTGATTTTACAGATCTGTATCGAAAAAAGTGAAAAAAAGGGTTGAAATTTAATTTAACAGAATCGTTTTACAATTACGGCATCTGGGTTTCTGTTAAATGCTGCTAGCGGCGGCGGTGGCGTTGTTGAATAACCATGTAGAACCCCAGATCGCCGGAATTTGATCTGAAAAGCTATCGCCGGCGACGGGACTGTCGAGTTCTTCAAAACCCATGAAGAAATCATCGTCGACGATCAAATCGGAGATTACCAGATCGTCATCCTCTTCATCTTCTGCCAATAGTTCCTCTTTTTCTTCTTTGCTCTCTGTTTTTGTACTCTGTTCTTCCGACGAGCAAACGGGTTTCTTCGGGTCGGGTTTTTCAGATCCGGATGTAGTGGGTTTCTGACGAGTTGAACCGGCAAGAGAATTCCGGTGAGTCGGCGCCGGGTGGTTGTGCTCCGCCGTGTAAGTGACTATGAACATTCCCGGGTCGGATCTGTTCTTCTCTACTTGTTTTCGGGCCATGCAACCTTTTGAACTGCTACATCTGTAATATCCCCTGTTTTTTTTTACAAAAACATCAAAGTTAAATCAATATTTAAAACCCCAAAATGAAAACCCTAATTTCAAAGATGAAATCGAGCTCAAACCTTGGATATGGAGATCCTTTAATGGGTTTTTGGCCATACTTTCTCCAAGCCCAAATGTCAGATGACAGAGACTCCGCCGGAATTTGACAAACTTTCTTCAACTGATTCTTCCTAAAATAACACACACAAGATCAATTAGTTTCTAGAAAAACAAAATACAAAACTAAACTACTTTTTAGAATCAACAAATTAAGGCCATGTTTAATAACTATTTGTGTTTATCTTCTGAAAATATATGAATTCTAATCAAATTTCAGAAACCATTTTGTTTGGTTTCTTAATTTTGATTTGATTTTTTAAAATATAGGTGAAATGTAGATAGTATAATAAATATAAATATATATATATATATGGTAAAATACACTCAATTTTAAAAAAATAGAAACTACAAATAAAAGGGTTATTAAACAAGATCTGAAGAACTTTACTGACCGGCGTTTGGATCTGGGTGCAGAAACAGAGGTTGAATGAAGCTGTTTGGGGAGATGGGTGCTCTGTTTCTGGGTCAGATGGGTCAGAATTTTGGTTGCCGGAGAAGAGAGAAGCGGCGGAGCAGACGGCGGCGGTGGCGGCGGCGGGGAGGGTTGTTGAGATTTGGGGAAAAAGGGTTTGAAAAGCTCATGCAATCCCTCAGTGGAATTACAATTTGGCCCTTCAAATGGATGCTGAGGAGAGAATAAATGGCTTGTTTGGTCTCTACCAAAAGCAAAAGGGACAAAGTTATTGGAATTAGGAGAAACAGAGGTGACGGCGGAGGCGGTGACTGCGGCGGAGGTCACGGCGGAGTAGCCTCTAACGACGGCGTGGAGATCCCAATCAACTTCCATTTTCATAGACAAAAACTCTGCAAAAATCTGTACCTTTGTCTCAGCTTTTCTTGATCGGTTCTTTTCTTATTCTGAGAGAGAGAAAAACAAAGACAAAGAAGGCGCTGACTTTTGGAGATAAGGGTGTAATGAGTAATGAGGAAAAAAAAAACAAATATATAGAAACCTAAATGAAGAGATAGAAAGAGAAAGTTGTGGGTTGTGCTTGTGCTTCAGCCTTTTCTTTTCTTTTTATATTTTTAATTAAATACTATATATTTTAGTATGGTAGGAAATTTGGGACTTCAATTAACTGGTTTGTTTTACATACATTGACATGTTTCTCAGCTATTGTTTTTAAATATCATGTTAATCTTTATATATTTTTTATTTATTTCCTTTTCTTTTCTATACTTCAAAAAAAATGTTGTTTATAATAGTTGTTTATATATTTGGTCTTTTTTTTACTTCAATTTTTTTTTTATCATTTTAATTTGGTTCAATAGTATTAATTTTAATAGAAGAAATCGCCAAATATGAACCTAATTCTAAAATTTATATAAAATATTTTTTTTAAAAAAAAGAATAACAATAAACTATTATAAATATCAATTTTAAATTTATTTTAAGTATAATGATTAAAATTAAACATTAAAATACAAGAAATATTTAGGTCGAGCTTGAACAAGACCTAAAAAAAAAAGGTCACCTACGTAGTTCAATATGAATCACATTTTATTTTTCTTTATTTCATGTTTTTATCTTTTAGATTTTAGATAAAATAGAATATGGTTATATTAGGTCACGTAGGTATATATTATTTTTTTAAGGATGACCTAAATATTCCTTTTAAAATATAAGGCAAAACAAATTGAAAATATATTTTTTTTTAAAGAGAAAGAGGCAGGTGGGATGGAGGAGGCATCTTTAGCCGCATTTATATAATTCCTTTCCTTTGTATAAAAAAAATGTTTTATTTAAAAGCACCCATTTTATTTATTTTTTTTCTTTTTAAAAATAAAGATTGGATTGATGAGGTTGACTTTGGAAAATGTCAAAGAGGCAAATTAAATTTATTAAATGAAAACAATAAGAGAGAGAAATTTTTTTAAAAAAGGTTGATTTTGAGCAGCTGGTCCACACGCTACAATCCAAACTCGTGATCGTACAGACAAAAAGAGTCATTATTTATTTATTTTTAATAAAAAAAAGTAACAATTAAAAAAAAAAAAGACAAAAACAAAAAATGTATAGTATGAAATAAATTACGGTAAAAGGGACTGGGCTGGACGTAGTAAGAACTAGCGCGCGCCTATCAATTTTATTGGAGACAGAAGATGGTGATTTTATTGGTGGGGGTAATGTTTGGTAAACAAATGGGTGAACTTTTTTTTCTTTTTCTTTTTCTTTTTTTGGAAATTTTCTTTTTCTATCACCGACCTTTTTGTGGTTAAATTACAAGTTTAATGGTTGAACTCTTTGATTTGTGGTTATCTTGTTCATGGATCTTTATAAAAAAAAAAAAAAAAAAAGTTTACTAGTTTATTAATAATTAATTTTATGTTTAATAGATCTATCACAAATTTAAAAATTTTAAGAAATTGATTGATCTACATGATATAAGTTTAATGATATAAATTTAATTTTATTTATGTGAGACTAACTTTCAATTTAGTGATTAGTAGATCTATGAATTTTTTTTTAAATATAACCAATAAATTGAAGACTAATTAATTAAAAAATTTAGAGATTCAGTAGATACAAAATTAAAAGTTTAATTACTTTAGATATATTATATAGTTTACAATTTTGATATGCACAAAATTACAATTTAAAAATCTATTAAATATTTTCACAAAGTAAATAAAAACAAAAGCAAACATGTTAAAAGAAGTAGTAATTAAGAGACAATTATCGAATCTTCATATAATTGAATTAAAAAATAAATAAATAAAGTTTCAAATCTAAATTTATGATTTAAACTAAATTATTATTATTTAAGTCTTTGAAAGTGGTAAATGAAGGAAATGAATAATCATGTTCTTACCATTTAAGCTGAAATGTGGTCGAACAACTTGGTCACATTTATACATCTTAATTATAACTTAATTCTTAGTGTCAAAACTTTATTATTGTGTTTTTTAGACTAATTACTATGAAATCACTATAAAAACCAAAAAAAAAAAAAAAAAATACATAGTTGGATTAGAAAATATGTTTTGACTTTGTATTAAAAAATACATTTTGACTTTGCTTTATTTTACAACCTGGGGGAGTCATGAATGCCTTTCGTGGCCATCCATTGGGGTTCATAATTGGTTAAGAAATCAATTATTACTTCCCATAAAATGTGTAAACCCATAATATCATGGACTTTTAAAATTTTAATAAAGCGAAAGAATAAAAAAAAAAACAAAAAAAAAACTTCTAATTTCTTTTTTTCATAGATATGTCTTCTGGGGATAGTGCATTTGTCCCTAGCTTGAATTTGGGGGTATATATTTAAAGTCTAAGGTTTGAAGTGGTTGCGAGGATTAATTTTTTAAGTAATTTTTAATTTTACTTTTGTATTACAATGTATTCGGTGCCACAATTTAGAGACGAATCAGTGGTATCCCGAACTTAGAGAAATGCAACTCCAAATTCTACGGTTGATTTATGTTCATTATAAAATGTGAGAATGCATTTGTAATGTTTAGTACAAATATGAATAAAATGTTAAGATATTTTTTCAATTCAACAATAATTGATTTGAACTTATGACTTTTTTGTCACATACATACTTATGTCAATTAAGCTATTTCAAGAAATCTTATACATTCTATAGTTCTTTTTTTAGTAAGAATTATTAAATTAAATAGACGGATTGTAACAGTTACATACAAGTTAAAGAGAGTAGTGACATTATGTATCAAATAGTAACTAATTTGTTAAGAATTCCAATCTCAAATGTCGTTTAATTAAAAAAAAAATGGTCACATACAAAAAATCAAGTATTAATTTATTATAACCTCGAGATTAAATGGCTACTTCAATTTTTTTTTTTTTTTAAAGGATCAAAGTTGTTTTTTTAACAGAAATAAACAAGAATTAAGATCAGTTTATTAAATAGTTACCATAGACAAACTTATTTTTACCATTCATCATTTATCAAATTTATTTTTTAAATCAAACATAAGCTATAGTCTTAAATTCCAATCATTTTTAATATTGATCTTTGTTTTGTTTTTTTTTTCTTTTGCAAAATTAATTAGCACCTTGATATTTTTATATGTCAACCCAAAGTTCAAATCATGAATTTAATTTGATTTAATGCTCTACATCACAAAAGTCACTATGAGTGGTAGCCCCTAGCTCAAGCTCTAAGCAATATTTGTACTTTAAATTAATTTTTCCCCTCACATAAAGACCAATATACTAAGTAATCTATCATATTAATTAATTGTGGATTGAAAGTATGATAATAAAAGTCTATAAGTGTTTATTCACTTTTTATTGGTCCCGTAGAAAATTTGCTTGATGTGGAAGGTGGTGATTTCTAAATATTATTCATGTTTTCAATATTTAAGATTTGAAGATTCGTACACGTGAATTTTTTAGTCATGCAAGCATATAATTTTTGTTAATTGAACTACTTTTAAAAAGAAAAAGAAAATATAGTTACCAATTCATAATGGATTAACAACCATCCTGAAGCGACCTAATTGTTAGAAGAGCATTGAAGATCTTAAGAAAGGAAGTGTTCAATTTATAGTGATAATCTACTTAAGAATTAATTTGCTATTAATTTTTTATTAATTTTCTTGACATTCAAATGTCATAGTATCAGTATATTTCGTGACAATAGTCGAAGCACTGATCAGAACAGTCACGAATATCAAAAAAATAATAATCATTATGGGTTACAAAATATTTAAAATTGATTGAAGTATGAATTGTAAGTTTTTAATTTAGTTAACTTGGAAAGCTTAGAGGTATAAATTCTTGTTTTCATTGCAAGTTAAAAGTTTAAAAAGATTAAAATATAATTATTTTGATAAATGTAGTTAGAGATGGAATATTTTATATGTACACAAAATTCAAATTCCGACTATAAAAAAATAAAGGTTAAAATACCATTTTGGTCCATCAACTATCATAAAAGTTCAATTTTGATCATAGACTTTCAAAAGTCCAAAATTGGTCTCTCAACTTTGTAAAAAGCTTAAAAATAGTTCCCCACTTCAAAATTTTCTAACGTCCGTTTTTTAACTGATGATATGTAAAAAAAAACAATAAAAAAAATGGTAAATGGATTTTATCTGAACAGATCAAATTAAATAAATAAATAAAAATCATGTAGCCTGTTTCATCAACATCTAAACCCTCATTTTGTTCAATCTTTTATTTGAACCATTCTACATCATTTGAGCAAAGTTAGCCACTTTCGAACTGCCATTAGAAGTCTTATGTTTCTGATTTAAAGCTTTTAGGGTCAAACTCACATTCAAATCCTAAAATGCTCAAGTAAAATTACTTCTAATATTCTTATCATTGCTCTCTAAAAAAATAGAGTATTGGGTGGGAAGACACATAAATTAAAAAAATAAATAAATAAAATAAAATAAAGAAGAAGAGGGAGAAGAGTATTTTTAGATTTGGTTCTTCTTCGGATTTGTCTACAATTTGTATTGATAGTTTAGTGGAAAATTTTGCTTGCAACTTCACTTTTTATGGAAAGTTTGAGGAAAAATTCTAATAAAGACAATGGATTTTTCTTAAGCCCATCATTCAAACTTTTTTTATTTGTATAGGTTTTTATTTTTCTGTGGGGTTAACATCTTGCCGAAGTTGGATATGTGTAGTGGCTCAAACAAACAATGAAGTTTCTTCCTCGAATTCCTCCATAAAAGCCAAATTTCAAAAGATTAACAATGTAGCTTTTTTTCTTGGCGCGTGATGGAGAGATAAACTAATAAGTCTTTCCATTGTACAAGTAATCCCACTTTTTTGTAGTTTAATGATGAGGCTTGCTCACATTCCGAGTTCAATTTTGGTTGAATTATTGGTCTCTGATAAGGTTGAAGGGTTAAAAAAAAGTTGAAGAAAATGAGGGTTTGGATGTTGATGAAGCTACATGATATATTTTTTTTTTTAATTTTAAATTTTTTTTAATTTGATCTATTCAGATAAAATTCATTTACCATTTTTTTTTATTGTTTCTTTTTTGACACATTATCAGTTAACACAGGATGTTATAAAATTTTGAAGTAAATGACTATTTTTAAGCTTTCTACAAAGTTGAGGGACCAATTTTAAATTTTTGAAAGTCTATGGACTAAAATTGAATTTATATGATAGTTGAACAACCAAATTTAGACTTTTGAAAGTCTATGAACCAAAATGAAACTTTGATAATAATTGAGAGACAAAAATAGTATTTTAACCAAAAATAAAATATTAATATAGTGATTTTAATTTTGCAAAGATCACTTATGGTGCCAAGATGCCGGAATCCGCAAATAATATGATGCAGCTGATACTAGCCGTTGCTTGTAGATCCCGCAAATAGAATTCCACCACGTGTCTCTAAAAAAAAGAGAGTTTCCATTGTATTCTGTAATCGAGCAAGTGGGCATCAAGTGTACGGAATGATCTGAACAGAGATCGGACGGTGCAAAATCAGTCAAAAATTTGACTTTGTGTGTGAACCATGTGGAGCGCGTTAAGTTGACAGTACACGAAACAATTGGTTAAGGCGGCTTGACAGCTGGCAGATTTTTTGTGGGCCCCGCTTCCTTCTCGCGTGCCTTGCGATTTTCTAGGAAATTGCGAAACAAATTTCTTTTTTTGTTTTTATAGAAAAAATAAATTAAATTCCGTTGTGCTTGTCCGACCGTTGGATTAATTTAACGGCGTTGATCTGACAGTTTTTATTTTCCCCAAAACGAAAAAGTGTTGTTCCATTGTTTATAAGTGGAAATTTATATTCGAAATTATATTAGAAACTTTTTTTTTTTTTGAGAAAAATTATATTAGAAACTTATACTCGATTAATTATGCAAACATATATTCGAAACAATTCTATTTAGAAAAACATGGTGAAACTTAACTTTTGTTAAAAACTATGAATTTTGGCAAAATTATTCGATCAACCAACCAGGTGAACTTTAAACATATAACATTGTTAGAAGGATTATAATTATTCAATTAACATATTAATTATATATTAACGAACTAAAAATTGGCCATTCAAGTTTTTCAACATCATATTGTATAAAAAATAAAACACAAAATTAAGATGTGAGATTTCTGTTGGAGATACTCATCTTGTGGCAGTTGTCCAATATTAAAAATGTGAGAATTTTTCAACATATTTATTTATAAGAGATATAAGTTTCTCTTCTCAATGCCAATTAATTTTGAGATGAAATTTCATATTATCTAATAATTTCTTGAGTCCAAAATCAATTTTTAAATATTTTATATAGAAATAGACTAATCAAAACACAAAGAAGGTGGCCAAACTAACACAAAAAAAGTTAAATTTTGATTAATGTTCTATTTTGGTACTTTTAATTTTCAAATAACAAAGTTAAATTTATGTATTTTTAAAAAAATTATAAAATGCATTAAAAAAAACCTTAAAATTTCTTTTATGGTAGATTTGTCCTTATATTTTAAAACTATTACTAATTAGTTTTTGATAAACTATGATTGTGTTGAATTAATATTAGATTAGGAAACACAATAAAAGCCCTTTAGGTTAAACAATGGATTTCTATACATATTTGGTTTAGGTTGTAATTGTGTTGTGTGGCTTATAGCCTCCCCACCTCCTTCAATAATAAAATTCTCCAAACCTCAATCCTTCAACAATGGCTGCCTTCCTCTGTTTTTGCTTCTCACTTTTAACACTGATAGTTTTCTATACAAATTTTGGAAATTTTCAACACATTTTATTATGTCTTATATCAAAAGTATTAATATTCTTAATCAATTTCAATCTACAATAATATCAAACTTATTATCGAAAGGATTAGTGATATAATAATTTTTTTTGTGGTAATCTAGTTTAATATCAAATTTATTAAACAAATCAAAATAATATTTTAACAAAATAAAAAATTATATATAAAATTTATAATACAAATTTTGGGCGTGGGAGTATTTAATAAGACGTGAATGCCACAAGCCTACGGGTTGGTATGGGACTCGCTTCCAACTACTGTAACGCCACTTCTCTATTATTATTATTATTATTATTTTTTAAATATATATATATATATATTGCAAAAAGCAGATTTGTTATTGTTATTATTATTTTTTGAAAAGAAAAATTTGTTATTATTAGAAGAAAAAAAAAGATTAAATTTTATGTTAAAAGTCCTCGGGTCAGAAATGATCAGTAGGCACGAAGGCTTGGATAATTTCTAATATTAAAAAAAAAGATTAAATTTTATATTATATTTCAATTTCTTAAAGTTAAAAGTGCGATTAGAAAAGAAACTTTGATACTGAAAAAATTAGTGACGCCTTTGGTTTATTAAAAATTAATCTTTTTTAATCTTCTTTTCCTTTTTTTTTTTTTTTTGAGTAGACACAAATTAATCCTAAGGTTTATTAAAAATGTAAAAATTAAATTTGAACAAAACCTTGAAGTATTTGAGTATAACTTAGTGTCACACCTTCATTCTTACATATGAATTATACTATAAAATCAACATGGCCACAACTGACAAAAAGAAGAAAAAAAAGACTTAGATCAAGAGTTTGATTTTATTTTTAAAATATACCAAACTTTTTTTAGTGTACAAAGTAAAAGAGAGAGACCACAAACCTTATATATATATATATATATATATATATTAGTGAGGTGGTCATTAATGATTGAAACATATATAATCTTTTGAATACTAAAACCTTTTTCCACTAATAGAATAATAGACCAACTTACAATGATGATTATTTATGTTTGTACAAAGTTTTATTTTGCTATTTTTTCCCCTTTCATTTCACTATTTTACATAATATTTTTATTTTAGTTCCTTTACATTTAATTTAAATTATCTTACAATCATCTTGAGTTGGTTAATAGTTAAGAAGACAAGAATTAAGATGGGATAGATTTAATTCATAATGTATCTAAAAATCATTTTTTATAAATTTTACTAACATTTAAATATTATAAAGTTAAACGGTATAAAAATTAAAATGAAATATTAGATAACAATAGATTTCACTTCAAAATCAATTGATAATAATAAAAAAAATAACTCATATATTTTATAAAAATATTGAAAATTTCTCATCTTTTTTATGTAGGCGGACAACATGACATCAAACAAATTTAAAGTAATCAAATGTTATTTTAATGGAAAATTCGATTGAAAACTTCACAGGTCGAGTAGTCGTTGTTGTCCTTTCTCTGATGTTTACTTGCATTTTGAAAGGTTGACGTTAAAAGATAATGAAATAGAATGATTGGATTTTTGGTGGGTTGGGGGAAATGATTTATTTTTTATTTATTTTTATTTTTCGTCCTTTTCGTTTGAAATATATACAATCTCAACTATGTTTTGTTCATTATCTAGTTAAGGAAATGGGGCATGATAGCACTTTTTTTTTTTAGTACATATTAGGGAAGGGGACATATATCGATTCTCGTAATCGAACCTGTGACGCTAGTGTTGAACTGGTTTACAACCAAACAATAAAATCATTGCGTCACTGACCCATTCGAGCATAATAGTACTAGTTCAACTTCAACCTTCCATTGCATTTAATTGTTTGACAAATTGTAAAATAACTCCTTATTTGATGGGATGTAACTTTTTTTTTAGTATAAGTTCGGGGAAGGGAACCACAAACCCTACAAAGAAAACATCACCGATTTCAAATAAATGAGATTCAAATACCGATTTTTTGGATCGAACTCGTGATCATAGTATTAAACTGGATATTACCACCAAATAGTTAAACTATTAGGGTCATCGTCCCATTTGGTTTTGATGGGATGTAACTCATTTATCAAAATGCATCTTTAAATTTTGATTATGTTTTTTTTAAAACTTTTTTAATATATAGTTTGGATTTTGATCTTTGACAACAAAAAGAAATGATTTGAAAAAGACTATGTGAGTTAATGTTGACTAATATGGCAAGATGCTATAAATCAATAGCAAAGTAAGATAAATATCAAATTATATAACTTACTCTTGAACTTTAAGTAAGTTCTAATAATAATTTTTTTATTCAATAATTTGGAGATGAAGAAATTTAAACTTGTAACTTTTTAGGTTATAAAGTTATATAAGATGTCGTTAAAGTCGTATTTTTATTATTGATTTTAATAATTATCTTAAACTTTAGAAAGTTTTATTCACTCTCAAACTTTGAAATTATTCTAAAAAAAAGACAGTTGGAGAACTTTTTATTGAAATAATTAAAAATAATTCACGTGACATATGATATATAAAAATTGCAAAGCTTACATCATTTACATTATCATTCATATAAAGATGTGGTAATAGTCGATATATAGAAATTGATTTTGAATATCTATTTAAGGTGTAAATGATGTTAGGTATGCTTTTCAATTTTTACAATTTTAACCTAGTGCAATTCTATATTTTAATATCATTTAGAATTTATCTCAAAATTCAAGAATATTTTTCTATAGTTTTATTAAAATATGGCAATCTATAAATAAGAAATTTAACATGTGACTTAAAAGAAATGATATATACAAAATAGGCTAGTCTAACCATAATGAACATATATTCAAATTTAAAAGTCATAGATTTGAATCTTCTCCTCATAATTATTTATGTACTTAAAAAAAAGAAATGATGTATTGGAATGGTTAAGGGTAAAATATGAAGAGCATAGAGGCCACAACCTAAGTAGTGGTGGTTGGGTTTGGAAATATTTTCCATTATCTTTAAAGATTATTTTCTTGGGATTGGGTCCTTGAATGTAACGACCCGACCCAAACTAGGGTCTAAACCTAAGTCCTTAACTCTAAATGCATGAAAACGGTGTTCGACACTTAGGGCATGTATAATTAAATCCAAAATACAATCTTTATGAAAACCGCTAAAGAACAAGTTTGTAAAACCATAAAATCCATTAACTGTATCATTGGGTACCCAAGAGTCAAAACATAAAAGCTCGAGTAAATATGTACAACTTAACATGCCCCTAAACAGTTCATGCAGAAGGAATAAATTAAAAGACTCTACACAAAGTAATGCAGCAAGTCCCATGGTCATCTCCAGC
>JBBMKA010039418.1:0-22057 GCA_037833695.1 Sechiopsis laciniata | reverse complement strand
GGAGGTAGTGGTTTCATCTCTAAGGTGGGTGGTTGTTCAACTGACGGCCGCAGTGACGAGGCTCGGTCATTTAGACTTAGCAAATCTGTCATTGCATATAACTCTTCGTTGATTTTTTTGTCTTCCTCTTCATTGTCATCACAAGGCCATAAATATTCCTGGTTCGCGTCTTCCCTTCACTCTTACGAGCATGCTTCATAAGCTTCGCTGTAGTTGTCATTCAGCGAAGTTATAGCGGAGCATTCTTCCAGGCCTGCCGGGTATTTCATCGAATTCAAAATGTTAAACTTCATTTTTTTGCTGTTCATCCGGAGAGTGATCGTTCCTTCATAGACATCCACCAAAGTGCGTCATGTTTTCAAAAATGGTCTTCCCAGAATAATGGAGACTTTTTAGTCTGCCTTATAGTCTAAAATGATAAAGTCTGCTTGGTAGATGAATTTGCCTATGTGGACTAAGATGTCTTCAATCTTCCTCTCCAGTTTCGAAATGGAGCTATCGGCGAGCTGTATTGTAACTGTTGTTGGTTTTGCTTTGCCATTGCAAAACTTTTCGTAAATTGACAGAAGCATTAAATTTATGCTGGCCCCCAAGTCACATAATGCCTTGCCAATGTAGAGTCCTCCGATGGAAATGGGAATGGTAAACGCTCCCAGATCTTTTTCTTTGGCTGGCAGCTTATTTGAAATGACCGCACTGCATCCTTCGTTAAGCGAGATAACCTTACAATCTTCTACTTTAGTTTTCTCCGATAATACTTACTTCAAAAATTTTGCATAGTGAGGCATTTGGCGAAGTGCGTCTAACAGCGGAATGTTTGTCTGAATACCTTTCAAGATTTCCAGGAATTTTTCATATCCTAAACCATCTCGTTTCTTTTGTTTTTGTGGGTATGGTGGTGGTGGTACAATTTCCCTCAATTCGCCTTTCCTTACCTAAGCGAGCTTGTTTGCTTCCTCAACAACGAGGTTTTCAGACTTTTCGACTGTATCTTTTCTGTCTTCCTTTTCACAGCTATCCTCTGAAACTTGTTCTGGCGAAACGTTCATAGCACAATCAGCAGAATATTTTTCTGTTTCCTCATCAGTATTTTCCTCAATAACCAAAATTACTTTTATTTGTTCCTTGCCTTTGCCTCCTGCAGTGTCCGATGGCAATCGTCCGACTGGCCTTTGCCTCAATTCTGTCGCGAGTTGGCCCAATTGTGTTTCGAGGTTCCTCAGGGCCACCTGCTGATTTTGAATAATTTGTTGTTGGTTTTGTGAGGTCAATTTACTCTCTACTATGTGATCTTTTAACAGATTTTCTAGCGAAGTATTAGGAGCTTGGGCTGGTTGTTGTAAATGATTTCGTTGGTTTGAGAACGAGTTCCATCCCTGACCATGTTGGCCAGCTACTTCGCTGAAACCTGGGGGGTTTCCTGGATATCTTTGCGGAGGTACTTGGTTATTAGAACTGCTGCCATTCGCATTGTTTGACCAGGCAAAATTCGGATGGTTCTGCCATCCTGCATTATATGTGTTCAAGTAAGGATTGTTTTGTCGGTTCGCTTGAGCGAAATATACTGCTGTTGGGTTCAGCGGGCATTCTTCATACATATGAGCTTCGTTGCAGAGGCTACAGGGATCTATTGCGATATTCGCTAGTTTAATGCTTTGTACGCGAGCATTGGTGGTGTTCGAGTTCTGCATATTCAATAACATGGATCTCATCTCAGCGACCTGTTGTTTTAACAGCAAATCACTAGCAGATTCGTCTTTAATTCCTGCCCTTGGGTCGGTACGTACATCATCTTTCCATTGATTTGTGTTGAGCCCAATTCTTTCAACTATTTCCACCGCTTAGTTGTATGTTTTAGAGAGAAGGGCCCCTGCTGCTGATGAATCCAACACCATTTTTGCGGCCTCGCTTAATCCTCCATAGAAGTATTCGAATTGAACACAGCATGGGAGACCGTTATGTAGGCATTTTTGCTGGATCATTTTGAAACTATCCCATGCTTCGGTGATAAACTTGCATGCGCCCTGTCGAAACTATACGATCTCATCTTGCAGTTGCATCATTTTTTTTGGCGGGAAGTATTTCAATAGAAACCTCTTTGCAAATTCTTCCCATGAAATTTCGTGCAGGTTTTCTACCGTATCAAACCATTCCTTGTAGTGAGTGTGGGAACAGGCTTAACCTTAGATTATCGCGAGTCATGTCTGGAATAATGAACGAGTCGCAAACACCCATAAATTCTTTGAGATGGTTATGAGGATCTTCCATTGCGAAACCATGAAACTGAGCCTTTTGTTGAAGTAGGGTGTTCATCATGGGTTTAAATTCGAACACCCTTGCTCCATTGTCAGCTCTAACTCCTCTTCGCATGAACTCTGCGACATTTGGTGTGGCGTAGGCTCTCACTATGCCGTCTCTATCATCTGCCATCATGATAGTATTAGGGATGAACTGATCTGCGTGTTGATAATTCGGTGCTCGACCTGCTTCAGCATTCCCTTCGTTCGTTGTAGGTATTGCTAGGTTCACGTTAGCCATTCTGTTAGGACGATCTCTCCTCCTATTTCTTCTTCTGAGTAAGCTACGCTCTAGTTCGGGGTCGAAGGGTTCCAAGAACTCTGGCCTTCGCATAAACTGTGCGCGAAATCACCTGCCATGAGTACACAGATTAATTTTCAATTAAACTTACTACTCTGACACTACTCTGCAAATACAAAAACATCTTAAAAATCCCTGGCAACGGCGTCAAAAACTTGTTCGCTAAATTACCCACCACAAAATAATAATGAAATGAGAATGACGTGGAATGGTGATGTGGAGACAATTATTTCGCTGTGGCAAAACATCGCTTACTCCGGCGATGCGTGTGTGTAGTAATTTAGGCAAAAGTGCATACACATAATCGTGCAGCAAGTTTTAATTAGAATACCAGGTCATCTTCCAGAGGGATTTTTGTGGGTTCTTGTGAATGTTTTCATGTGAGAGTTTATGGTAATTAGGTTAGGTTTTATGGAAGGAATTGAAATGATTAATTAGCAATTAGGATTAAACGTCGGAAGGGTTGGGTTTTCAGGGCTTCGCTTAAGCGAAGCGACTAGCGAAACGTGAGTACTAACAGCGAGCCCTTAAGTTCTCTCGAACTTTGGTACTTGGCTCTCTCGAGCTCTTCGGCAATTACGCAACTGTTAGCATTAAGTGACCCTTATCTCTAAATGTTTGCTCTTAAAGCCCTACAAGCTAGTTCGCTCTGTTTTAATTCTCTCGACTTAGCACAGAGTTCATACAAAGAGTTGTTCACACGTTGTAAGTTAAGTAAATGCAGCATGCAAGACATATCTGTTTCGCTAACCCCTTCGCTTACGCGAAATCCTTACTTCTCCTCGACCTTCCGACAACAGATTTAGCTACTCATAACAACAAAATTCATATTCACATAGAAATAAAGGATGAAGAACATGCTTAGGCAGAAATAAACTTGTACAAAGTAAAGTAAGAAAACAATAAAAACCCAAAATGCTTAAAAACTGTATTGCGTAAAGATTTCGGCGAACACCAGGATAAAGTTTCGCTGAACTGAAAGGAAAACTTAAACTACAACTAAGTTGCTCCGGACGAAGCTACTCCTTTGAGTGACTTCTTTCGGAAAAGAGAGAAGTGGATCGGAAGTGCTGAAACTTAGAGAAAATCTCCGAGAAAAAAAGTCATTCTAATTGAGGGAACTCTCTCCTTATATAGGCCTCTTGAAGTGTCGCCGAAATCCTGCTGACATTCTACTAAACTTTGGCCGATAATCAGCTGCAACCCTGCTGACTATCTGCTGAAAATCTACTGAAAATCCTCTCCGCAATTTGCTGGCTTTGCTGCCTATTTTTTGGATGCTGCAGAGTTAACTCTACGACGGCGAAGAAGAGTTTCGGGGTCACGGATCTTTGCCATGCGTCCTTGGGTTAGATATTATCTTGATCGGTCAGAACGAGGTTGTCGCAGCGGCGAACTTCAGTTGGTTTCTTCATGTGGTCCGGAGAGTTTGGTCTTCGCTGCGGCGAAGAGGTTGGTCTTTGCTGAGGCGAGACGGTAATTTCCAGCTACTTTCACTGAATTCTGAAGGTACCTACGACAAGACACAAGCATCAAATTCGTTTGACAACAAGCATATTTCGCTACATTTTTGCTTCAACATTTATCTTCTAGGCTTTTGTTCACTATTTCGCTTAACATGTTAAATCCAGCGAAATTTTATGCTTTATGATTTGACTTCAACATTTTTTTAATTAAATATCTTAATTTAAGCTACTTTAACTCTCACTACTTGAGAGTTATCAGTGGGCTAGCCTAGAGTAACTTTGAGTTACGTTTATGCATGTTTGGCCAAGATGTTCCTTGTGAACTAGCCTAGTATTTCTTGTTGTTATTTGTTGCTGTGTGTCAGATCAAGATGTCCTGGGTGAACTAGTCTGACACTGCTCATCTCATTTAAGGCCAATTGATCTGGTGTCCCAATGAGAACTCGAGAGACATTGTTGTTCCATAGGGAACTTATATATTGTCCTATATGAGACTTTATAATTTGATTGCACGAGCTGGTATTCGGAAAGCATGTGACCCAAACACGGGCGTCGGATATAGATTAGTGATCAGGTGCAATACAAGTGGAGATACTAGTGACAGGGAACTAGAGGGCCGATTGGTTAGCTCTACCTCATATAGAGTATGCCTGACTGTAACCTAGGGGCCTTACTAGGATCTTAGGAGTATATAGGTGATATCTATAGGGTGGACGATGCAATGTTATCATCTGACAGAGTGGGCGATCCACATTATCAACTCACTGTGAGTGTTTGAGGCCTAAAAGGCTCTAGGTAGCTTAACTCCACAGAAATTCTCCTTAGTATTGGTTATCGAGATTTTTCCAAGTGGGTCATATGAATCTGGAGGGTATTTTTGTCTTTTGACATTGACCATTAGACAACTCATTGGAGCATGGATATGTGAACCCGATGACTCTCAAATAGATTCAATATTTAGGACATGTTAGAATCATTATTGTACTTTATTGTGGAAATATAATGTGAAAAAGGTGAATATAATGAATAAAAGATGGAAAGACTAGTGTGTACGCATTATAGGAATAATTAAAGGAATATGAATTATAATGCAAAAAATGCAAAAGCTACACTATGAATGCATGATAAAGAATAGCTGCACACTAATGAACAGTTTTTGCAGGAAGATTGATGCTGAGCAAAAACTAAAGAAATGCGATGCGAAGCAGAAACAGAAGTGAAGCAGTGCGGAACAGGGAAATAAGAATTGAATATAAAGCAATGATGAGGGAGCAGCAAATCGGATCAGATACAAAGGCCTCACTAACATGAATTAGTAAAGAATCAGATGCAAAGCGAATGTCAGCTGTCAGAGGGAGACAAATGATGAAATCAATCAGAAGAATTCTGTTGCGATAACTCAACAGCAGCTAAACATTGAAAGTTTCAGTGGCAATTCAAGGAGCTTATAAAATGCAGACCAAGACAACCATTTAGGGAGTTGAGAAAAAAAGGAGAAGGGGGTGGACACGAGAGAGTTCACACTCCCTCTTCAGACGTTTTATTGTTTTGTTAGGGTTCATTTTTCAATTTATTAATATAAATTGAACATGTTGTTTTCCATGTCGTTATTTGTGTTTCTCATTTGCATTATGAACTAATTTCGTCAAGGCAACGCCAAAGAAAAATGGAATAGCCGATGCATGTCCTAAGGAGATCTAGGAAGGAATTAACCAGAGCATGTTAATTAGGAGTTAAATTTTAATAGTAAGTGTTGACTAGCCATCCACACGAACTAGTAGGTTGTAAGTCGGAAGAGGAATGATCTAAGGCTAGTTGCATGTTCAATAGGTTAGTATGAAGTCTTTTATCCTTTAAATCGAAGTTTAGGAATAAAAACTTAACTACTGCATACGCCACTCCCATTTTACATACATTAAGTTGTAACAGAAGTTGGACTTAATGCGAACAAAGGCAGCTGACGTTGGTAGGCGAAGTATGGTAGTTTTTTCTACCTGTATTATTTCTTCGTAAGCACTGCGAACGCATTCCATGAGTATTTAGCTGCACATTTCTTCTCAATTTGTCTAGTTTATTGTTTTCAAATTCTTTCATTTATATTCAAGATAAATCCAATAAAAACCCATTTGTCTCGTTTAATTCTAAACAGTCAGCTTTTAGTGAATCACAGTCCCTATAGAGATCGATAATTTACTTATTACTTACTGGCAGACCGCGTATACTTGCGCAAGTGTGGGTTAATTCACACATGAGTCTGATTACACCAGTCATGTTTTTGGCATCGATTTCTGAGATTGTGTAAATTTATTAATTGCATTCATAGTTTAGAATAGTTTTTATTGCTAAAAGGTGAATCACTTGTTTTCAAACATTATAGTGTTATTTGTGCATGAGCACAACTCTCTCGTTTGATCCAGAACCTGAGCAAAAACTCCATAGTAGATGGCGTGAGCTGAGAAGGAGACAACGATAAAGGATGGACCAAATGTACAAAATCACCCTGGAGTGATTTATCTACCACCAGCAGCAGCGGTAGGAGCTGGAGCAGGAGCAAGTGCAAACCTTAATGCTAATCTACCCCAATCTAAGGTGTAGATAAGAGAGACAGAGTCATGAGGACTCTAGCTAGACTTCTTCATCAAGTGGTTAATCCAGGTATGGTTAGGCCAAACGGTAAAGTTAGGCATTCCGTTCTTACTAATAATATGTATAACATGCTTCGTGTTAGTGATCCTTTCTACGGGCTACCTACGGAAGATCCGCATCAACATTTGTAAACCTTCCTAGCTATTAGCGATGCTAACTAGGAAGTCAGTATTTCGCTAGAAGACACTCGACTCTTTCACTTCCTTATTCCTTACGGGATAAGGCTAGATACTGGGTAAATACACTCCCGTGAGATTACACTTGGGATCAAGTTGCTGAAAGTTTTTTGGCAAAATGCTTCCTTACTTCGCGATATTACTAGTTTTAGACAAGAGGACGATGAAACCATTCAAGGTGCATGGGAACGGTAAAAAGGGCTCATAGCAAAGTGTATGTACCATGGTATGTCATATACCCTCTAAATAGAGCACTTTAATAATGGATTGTCCAATCAGGACAAGGCGATTCTCAATGCAACTGCTAGAGGAAGCCTTATGGAGAAAACTTACAATGAAGCTCATCGAATTATCGAAACCACCACTAAAAAAATTGGGTCTAAAATAAGTCAAGGAAGAAGTCAAGAAAAAATGACTGGCAAACTAGAGCTTAGTGCCATGGCGACGATGGAAACACAAATTGCTACGATAGCAAACTCGTTGAAAAGCATGGAAATGAATCCTCCCGTGAGTGCACAAAATGTTGCAGCAGTTGATTATTCATCTGCTGACTTCTGCACTGTATGCAGTGGAAACCATACGTACGAGCTTTGCAGCAAAAATCCCGCATCGCTCGTGTATATCGAAAATCAAAATACCTCATAAAACCAAAACAATCCCTACTCAAATATGTATATCCAAGGATGGGGGCAACATCTAAATTTTTCTTAGGGAGAACAAACCAGCAGCAAGGAAGTCAAGCACCAGGATTAGGGAATAATTAGTAAGGATTCTCCCAAATGAAAATCAATCCTGGAGCTATGTATGACATAACGCTGAAGAATTACATGACAAAGAACGACGCTGCAGTTTTTTAAATGCAAACTTTCTTAAAAGCGCAACAAGCGTCGTTTCGAGGAATAGAGATTCAACTTGGTCAAATCACATCTGATCTTAAAAATAGACCTTTAGGACACCTCCCATCAAACACCAAAAGTTCTCGTTAGGTTGGAAAGGAGAAATTCTAGGCGATTGAGTTGAGAAGTGGAAAGCCTTTGGTGGAGGATGAGAGGATAAAAAGGTATCAAGAAAAGCTCAATGGGTATAACCAACTTGAGAACGATATCACATTGGAAAAGCAGGCCGATGCCTAGAAAAAGAAACTGCGATGAGGAAGAATGTTAGAAAGGATTCTACGATAGGGTGCGAGGCCAATGAATCAAATAAACCTCTGCCAATTGATCAACCGCCTCCACCACCTTACCCACAAAGACTAAAAAGGCAGAAAAACGAGTCATAGTTCAACAAGTTTTTAGAAATTCTTAAACAACTCTATATCAATATTCCTTTAGTAGACACACTGTGGCAAATGTCGAACTACATAAAGTTCTTAAAAGATGATCATAGCGAGAAAAGTAAATTTGAAGAATTCAAGTTAGTGGCGATGAACGAGGAATGTAGTGCCATAATTCAGAACAAAGTTCCTACGAAAGAGGTTGATCCAGACAGTTCACTATTCCTGTAAAAATTGGAGGCAATCATCTTGAATGTGCACTTTGTCATTTAGGTACTAGCATCAACCTTATGACCTTATCCATATATAAGAAATTTGGGATTGGAGAGGCACGACCCACGACTATCACGCTTCAGCTGGCTCATACGATAATCACGCACCTTGTAGGAAAAATAGAAGATTTTTTTGTGTAGGTAGATAAGTTCATTTTTCCAGTAAATTTCATTATTCTCGATTATGAAACAGATAAGGATGTCCCAATTATTTTAGAGAGGCCATTTCTAAATATGAGTCGCACATTAGTCGATGTGTACGAAGGAACCATCACCTTAAGAATGAATGATCAATAAATTTAATTTAACATCTTCGACTCTATGAAACAGGGTGATATAAAGGAAAGTATGAATGTGAACTGTATCGAAGCGTTATTCGAAGAAGCGATAGCAGACGTGCACAAACATGAGATACTAAGCAACATCAATGAAGATCAAGAAGTAGTAGACACTGCGCAAGAAGAGTTAGAAGAAATATATCGATTCGATATGCTGAATGACATGGGTCAAGTCAGCCCACCAATGCACCCCTCAATCGAAGTACCCCAGACACATGAATTAAAGCCACTTCCTGAACACCTGAAGTACGCTTATCTTGGAGCTGAGAAAACTTTACCGATCGTTATTTCGTCCCAGTTAACCCCAACCCATGAGCAACTTCTTTTGGAGCTTTTGAGGCAGCACACTAAAGCGTGTGGGTGGACACTGGCAGATATAGAAGGCATTAGTCCAAGAGTTTGCATGCATAAAATCCTTTTAGAAGAAAATGCTGAGAGATTGGTAGAACATTAAAGAAGACTGACCCCAACCATAAAGGAAGTGGTGAAAAAGGTAATTATCAAATGGCTCGACGCTGGAGTAATTTATCCGATATCGAATAGCCGTAGGTCAGTCTGGTGCAATTTGTACCAAAGAAAGGAGGCACTACTGCCATCCGCAATGAAAGAAATGAGTTAATTCCTATGAAGACTGTTACCAGATGGCGAGTGTGCATGGATTACAGGAAATTAAATAAGGAAACCAAGAATGACCATTTTCTTTACCTTATATAAACCAAATGTTTGACCCATAGCAGGGAAGAAGTACTATTGCTTCCTTGATGGGTATTTAAGCTACAACCAGATTACCATCGATCCGAAAGATTAGGAGAAAACCGTTTACTTGCCCTTACAGAATATTCGCATTCAGGAGAATGTCATTCGGGCTCTACAATGCTCTAGCAACCTTTCAGAGGTGTATAATGTCCATTTTCTCAGACATTATAGAAAATATCATGGAAGTCTTAATGGGCGACTTTACAGTGTTTGGAGATGATTTTTCCAACTGCTTGGAAAACTTGAAAAAGGTGTTACAGCGCTGTGAAGAAATGTATCTCGTTTTGAATTGGCAAAAATGCCATTTCATGGTGCGCGAAGGTTTTGTCCTTAGGCACAAAATTTTGAAGGCTAGAAGGGAACCTGACCAAGAAAAGATTGAGGCTATTGACAAGTTAGAACCCCGGAAAAACGTTAAAGGAGTGTGTAGTTTTTTAGGTCACTCTGGTTGCTACAGATGTTTTATTAAAGATTTCTCTAAAATTGCAAAACCAATGTGCGAGCTCCTAAAAGTTGACTGCCCTTCTAAGTTCGATCAAAGATGTCTTCAAGCTTTTGAGAAGCTGAAAAAAGCTCTGACCACTACCCTAATCATGATATCACCTAACTGGAAAAAGCTATTTGAGCTCATGTGTGATGCAAGCGACTAGCAATAGGGGCTATTTTGGCTAAAAAAGGTGAAAAGCTAATCCATCCCATTTATTTTTCCAGCTGCACACTCAATGACGTGCAACTCAATTACACCACTACATAAAAAGAGTTGTTTGTTGTGATTCACGCTTTGGAAAAGTTTTTCTCATACTTAGTCAGATCTAAGGTGAATATATTTATTGACCATGCAACAATCAAATATCTTATGAGTAAAGCGAATGCAAAACCTTGGCTTATTAGACGAATTCTACTTTTTCAAGAGTTTGATATATAAATAAAGGATAAGAAGGGATGCGAAAATGCTGTTGCTGATCATCTGTCTCAGGTGAAGAGTAAAGAAAATGATGCGATGATGCTCAACATATTCGAAAGCTTTCTTGATGAGTAGCTGTTTATGGTAGCTACAATAGAAAAGAATGATAATCCGTGGTTTGTAGACATTGCTAACTACTTGGTGAGCCATGGCATACCCATAGACTTAACCAGACAGCAAGCTAAGAGGTTCTTTCATGAAACGGTTTTATTTTATGGACAAGCCATATTTATATAGACAATGTACAGACAGAATCATTCTACGATGCGTATAGGAGAAGGAGATGAATTCTATATTAGAAGCATGCCACACATCACCTTACGGAGGACATTTTGGTGGAATACGTACAACAACAAATTTTTTTTAGTTAGGCTACTTCTGGCCGAGCATTTTTAAGGATGCGCACCATTACGCACGAACTTGCGATAAGTGTCAACGAAAAAGAAATATAGGCTAGATGGATGAAATGCCATTAAATGCAATTCTAGAAGTCAAATTATTCGATGTCTTGGGTATCGACTTCATGAGACCATTTCCTCCCTCACACGAAAATTTATACCTTCTAGTTGCAATTGATTATATTTCCAAATGGGTTGAGTCAATTGCCACTCCTTTAAATGATGCCAAAACAGTCATAAAGTTCCTTCATGAGAATATTTTTACCAGGTTTGGTATGCCGAATGCACTGATTTGTGATGAAGGAACAGATTTCATATACAAAGCAATGACTCATGTGCTATAAAAGTATAATATCAATTATCGCATCGCAACACCTTATCATCCACAGACTAATGGTTAAGCAGAAATCTCCAACTATGAAATTAAAAGTATCTTAGAAAAAGTCGTTGGACCTGTGCAGAAAGACTGGTCACTGCGATTAGACGATTCGCTCTGAGCATATCGCACTACATTTAAAACTCCACTGAACATGTCGCCATACCGAATTGTGTATAGAAAGGCTTGTCATCTGCCATTAGAGTTAGAGCATAAATCATTCTAGGCGCTTAAAAGGTTAAACCTCGATCTTCAGAAGGCTGGGCCTGCTAGAATGTTGCAATTGCTGAATTTGGAAGAACATAGACACTTCGCATACGAGAATCCAAAGTTATACAAGGAAAAGATAAAAAAGTGGCATGACCGCAGACTGGCCCAGAAAACCATCAAGGTAGGTCAGCAAGTTCTCTTATTTAACTCACGACTTCGTTTGTTTCAGGAAAGCTCAGATCCAAGTGTTCTTGACCATTTCGCAGTTCATAGGTTAATTCAAGAGGAGAAATCTGGATAAAGAATGAGGCGAATGGGAACGGATTTGTGATGAACGGCCAGAAACACAAGCATTATTGGAATGAGGATATTCAATGCATGATATTTTCATTATCCTTGACTGAAGAATGAAGCGTGGGAGCATGCACTTGGAGCCAATACGTATCGATACATTTAAATTTCCGTTCCAAGCATGCTAGTTATAATTTTTCCCATCTACTTATGCGAGAAGTATAATTACTACTTAGAATTTAATTGCTTTAATTTCCAATTTAGTTTTATTATGTTTTGTTAGTATTGAATGTTTGAACTGCTGTTTTGGTTACTTGACGAGATAAAATCAAATAAGATCGGTGCAAGGGAATTTAGAATGTAATCATATCGGTGCATTAAAATCGGTTGAATATCGAGTAGTCAGATTAAAGGTTTGCTAATCCAACGGTTAATAACACAAGCATGACCGCCCGAACCTAATTGCGACCTAACACAATTGCTGCAATTTGTTGCCAAAAAGATTTTGTCCCTTCACCTTACTATTTAAATACCCGCACACCATACTCTTTTACCAATCCCATTAGCAACGTAGCAAACCCATAACTATTCTTTTTCTTTAAGCAAGCAACCACAATCATCAATGGTGAGGATGACCACCCGCAACTACAGAAGATGGTTGAATTTACAGAGGGAGAGGCGAAATGTGGTGGCCCCACCACTCAGACCTACCTGAGAAGATGTCGCGTCTGCCAATCCTAAAGATGAACAGTCTTGGGCCAGCACTCCAAAGCGGAGGCGAACATTTGCCTCATCAGTGTAGCCTGATGAGCCTATGATAAAAAAATCTTAAGAAGATTTCGGAGAAGAAAGAATAGTCACATCAACACCACGTCGACCTCAGCCGATGGTGTTGATTGATAGATCTAAAACTTTGAGGTATTTTGAAGGTTTGACACCTTCGATGGAGGAACGCGATATGGAAGAATTCGATCGGAGAATGGCAAACGTGGAGCACTGGTGCATAAAAATTGGTAATCTAGGTACCTCTAGACCTGTTGAGGTAACCAGGTTGCTGCTATTCTAGAATGACCGCATCGGGAAATGATGGCTCTCAAATAGGTCATTATTTAGGCTAATTTATTTAGCATTTTATTAAAGGATCGAGAAGTTTTTTGAGCTATTAGGAGCATTTTACAAATAAAAGTGTAGAAATCAGCATGTGTACAAAAAATAGCATCATCAGCGCATTATGCGAATTAGATACAAATACTATACAATTTCGCGCTAAAAAGCTATTAAATGCAAGAAATGCTAAACATTGATACTGGAGGAACGAAACAATGCGAGCGACGATGCACACAGAAGAATCACGCGTTCACAAGGCAGTTGCGCACGAGAATCCCACAAACATTGAAATAAATAGAGAATCAATCAAGCAATTAAAGTGGTGTCAATCAAATAAATTCCAGCAGAATTCAAGAAATCTTGCATTAATGAAAATTTTCCAGCTCACCTAGGCTTGCCGACCAAGTAAATCAACTCTATAAATTGCAAGAAGGAAGCCAAAGTTTTGTGAGCTGGTCGGATGGCCAGAAGCCTATCTAAGTGAATATAAGCTAAGTCAGATGGTTAAAACCCGATTCATGCGAGAAACAACTGGTGGTGACTGTAGGAACCAATGACAAGGGGACTGCACACTTCACAGTTGTGCTAATTCTATTTTACTGTTTTTCTTAGGAGTAATTATAATGATAAACATTTAGTAGTCGTAATAAAATCTGCTGATTTAAACTTCTTACTGTATGTTCATTATTATGCAGTGTTAAAAGAGTCTTGGATGAATTCTCACGAATAGAATCATGCTTAGGAGCGTAGGTTAAAGAGTTTTACACTGCTGCGTTTATTTATTTATATGTATAAGCGTCGCTTAGCTATCTACGTATATGACTTGTGGTGAGTCGAAAAGAGGAACCACATGGAGATCCAGTATGCTATTGTATGTTGTATGCAAGTCTTTACATCATTCAGAGAGTTAGGAATAACCTCACTATTGCTCACGTTGCCCCGTTTTACTATGGAGTTCACAGCAGAAGCTGTCCTTTAATAAATCACTAAATGCGGAAGCACTTCTTAGTTGAGGGAAGCGAGAAACTCGATAACTAGTCCATTGTTCTTAAAATCTTCTATAACTGTTTATTTATCTTTACTCATTGCATTTATATTTATTTCTGTCAGGCATTTGCATATTTTTATTTTCGCATTCAAAACCAAATCAAACACACTTTTACAACCCATTTATTTACTTTTCAGTATAACTCTCGTTTTAACAGTATTACTTCTAGACATCAATCTCTATGGGATCGATAAAAATATACTTATTACTTGCTGCAGTTTTGACCGCGTATACTTACTCGTAAGCGATTCTGAGTCATACTTAGCTTTAAGTTTTCTCTGAGTTAATTACTGTACGATTATATTAGCACCCGGAATGCAATCCAGTTCAAGTTTTTGGAGCCATTGCCGGCGATTGATTATTTAGGATTAATATTATTAGGACGAGAGTAGCTTTTATTGATAAAAGTTTGAACTTGTATTTCGTGGGAACTGAGATCCAAGGCACACATCAACCAAAAGGGAAAGAGTCCCAATATAGTAGCACAAGCAACATTCATAACAGATGGCATACAATCACTTCGCAAATCAGTATTGGAGCAACAACGTACAACCACCGCAAATATGACTATATCAGCATTAAGGCTATATGGAGGAATTATACACATATTTCAATATGACACATCCTAACTGGGAGACTCAGACGCATATTGGGGGATATAGCAGTAGAAATTTTCAAGGACAAAACGGTCCGCAAAGGGATTACGACATTATGAAGCATACAGAGGAATCTAGGCATCATGAACCTAGATATTCAATGTATAATCATGAGCAATTGAAGGACACACTATAGAAGAAGAAATACGGCTAGAACTGAAAAAATGGTTGAGAGAAAATGGCATCATTTTCTCACCCCAGAAACCAACATGCAAAAGCGGAAATAACACGAGGAAACGCTGTCAGCAATGCACCAGCAAAAGATACATATTTGAGGGCTAAAGTGCTTAATAAGGTGTTAGCAATGGAACTTTTTGGTGAACTCTCATGGGAAGATTTCAGGCTAGCCATGCTAAAACAAGATGAAGAGGCCAAAACTCTAGGACGTGCAGCAGTGGAAGAAGAAGAGCAACAGATGTGATTGCAGCAACAAGAAGAAGCTTGGGCAAGGTTTGCCACCCTAGCCATTCCTAAAGCTGAAATTGAAGAAGTTATTGTGGACAAAGAAGAACAAAGGGTGCAATTTCAGAAGCAAGAAGAAGCTTGGGCAAGGTTCACCACCCACGCCACTCCTGAAGTTGAAATTGATGAATTTGTTGTGAGCGTAGAAGAACAAAGGATGTGATTTCAGTAATAGGAAGAAGCTTGGGCAAGGTTCTCCATCCTAGCCATTCCTGAAGCTGAAATTAATGAATCTGTTGAGAAGAAAGAAGTGACAAGTTCCAATATTGATACTGAGCAAGTTTCTAGAGATGAAAACCAAAGCGAGGACAAAAGTTCTCAACCAATCAGCATTGTGAGTAATAAGCATTCAACGCTAAGCACAAAGTTTCTAACTTTTTCCAGTTGGGAAATGGGAGAATCAACAAAATTGCAAGAGGAAGAAGAAAGCTCGTAGCTCAGAGGACCACTAGCAATAGTGTCCAACGTTTTTAGGCTACCGTATGTGCAACCACATTTTGAATTCATCAGTTGAGGAAGCGACACACAAACAATTCAACTGAGTTTCAATACGATGTATCAAACCCTATAAACCCTGACAAATGTAGGGCATTCACGCATCAAGGCGTATGATGAACAAAGGCCGGAGAAGGCTATCAAATGATGGTGTCGCCCCTAAAATATATAAGTGGCCTAAGCAGGAACAACATATATCGAGTGGAGTTTAGCGCAAGGATTCTGCCCAGGTCCTACACAGTCGCATTCCTGGAATGCGAAAACTTGGTATTTCTAACTTTGCACGACAATTTTATTGCATTTTATTAGAATAAAAAGTTTTTCCATATTTACAATTTTCTTTATTTATTTCCTTACATTATCAAATTATTAGTTTAGGAAGGAATTGGTTCAATTTTGAAAATAAGGCAGCAGAATTTAAATTTTTCCTTTTGTGATTATCTCCTTCCTTAAACAAGGATTTTCGAAACCTTTGAAAACTCTATTTAAACCTTGTGTGTGGAAGAGTTGAATATCTGCTAAGAACCCTATTTTCAAGAATCCAAAACTCTCCTTCTAACAATGACTTCAAATCGAAAAGTGTGTAGTAAGGCTATTAGGGGTGAGATGATTAGAAGCGTAAACAGTGTTGAAATTCTACACACCTTCAGAGAATGGAACCAGGAGGTTATCAAATAATGAGCACAAACCTAGAATCAGAGAAAATTCACATCGACGACAAACTAGAAGTGGGAAGTTCTTTGGGAAAGCAAAGGAAATGAGGAAATTGTTCGCCTCCTATATTGTATTGAGCAAAGAAGAAACTCTCTTAACAATGGAACACTCGAAACTGATGGATAGAATGGCAGAAGGTCATCCTCTACATGAGACAAACCAAGGAGAGGAAAGGAACTAAGATGGACCATAAGAAGGACAATGACAAATCCATAGAAGAGGATCCAGAAGAAGGTGAGCCATGCGAGGATGAAGAGGAAAACTCCACCAATACGGTTAAAGTACTCAATGATAAGGAACAAAAGCATCCAAGATTTAGCAATATTCGAATTCAGACTATGAGGACAGGGGTGTTGCTAGAAGTTCCACAATTGTAGCCTAGCAGCAAGATTAGAGTCAGAAGAGGTGCAACATTTGCATCCATCAATGCTGAGGATAAATTTATTACACTAGAAAGCAAGGGATTCAATCGTAAGATAGGACTAAGGGGGATCTCTGATGGAATTGAGTCTATGATCGATTAGATGGGATGGATAAAGTATTTTCACCCTTTTTTAAACGCAAGAACAGAGTGGGTGCGATAATTCTATGCAAACTTAAATGAAGAGATGCCACTGTTTTCATGAGTAGATGGTCAGCTAATCGATTGCTGAGCATCCGCATGGAATAAAGCACTAGCAATACCTAATGTTCCTAAAACATCTTGCCAGCAATTAATCAACTCTCCCACTGAAGAGCAAATGCAAGAAAGTCTATCAGTAATAAGAATAGTGGGAGCAGAATGGAATGATCTAACATCAATTCAAGTATATATGATTTTAGAGGATCTTAAGGATTGGCTGCAGATTATAAGAACAACATTCATGCATTCAACCAATAGGGCACTGATCAGAAAGGAGCAAACAATGTTGTTCTGTACTACCCTTTTACAGTTAAGCTGGGGATGCATATCAACTTGGGAGAAATTTTAAAGATGCAAGTGCAGCACGGTGCTAATGGAGTGTTGTATGTACTACCCTTTTACCATTACGCAGCTACGTGCTGATCAGGGCGTCAGACCGCAACGCTGTAATATGATTATGAAAATATTCCCAACAAAGGATAGCGAAGCAGTGAAAAGTAAGGGAAGTGGAGACACTGTAACTGTTGTCGACTAGTAGGAAAGATAGATAAGCTCTCTGAAATTACACAAAAATACTACCCATGCAAAGAAGCGTGACGAGCTATTGATGCTTAGCATGATAGAAATGGGAGAATACTCTGAATGGCCAGAATTTCAAAACCATTTACTCAATTCGGAGCAAAGCGAGTTCAACGACAGTGCGAATACCTAGATGGAAGTCTCGCTCTCTTTAATTTATTTTAAAGCTATATTTACCTTTCTACATGCATTTTAGTTAGTCACAATTTGTTTATTCCTCAGCATGCAATATCATGATAGGATGCAGATTTCAATTATTATTTTTCAGTATCGCATGCATATCCTTCATGACATTTAGGATGCAACTTTAATTTGCCTTTTATTAATAGTAATCAGAAATTTTCTTTTCTTGAACGTTTAGTGCTAGTATTATTATTGCGAATTTGAGATCTAGTAGGAATTTTCTTTTCTTAGTAGAATTCTTAAGTTCCCCTAGATTCAAACCTAGCGCTAGAATAGTCCTTATCGTGCATGGCAGAAAGATAAAAAAAATTTGCGAGAAAAACTAGAGCTTGAAATAGAGTATTTAATTGTGGAAATAAATAATTTAGGGGGAACTAAGCTTCACCTTCATTGGGAACAATAAAGATTTTTAGTTTGAGGTTGAGGGCAAGTCCGCGGATGATTTAAACTTAAAAAAAAAAAGTTTAGGCATTTTGTCAGAATGAGCGAATAAGCCATAGGTAATCTCGAAATGTTCCACTATCACTTAAGTAAAAGCTTTATTCCTTTGCTTAGATGATTTATTTTTCACTCAAGCAAGTCATTCTAAGAACTAAGGAATTATGATAGGAGCATAATTCGAAAAGAGAACCTGAGATTTAAATCTTGACAAAGTGTGTTGGCTAACCATAGCTTTAGGAAGTAGTTAAATGCAATAAATTAAATAAAGGGAAATAATTGCGATGAAGAACGATCTGCCAATCACGTTAGGGAGGATTTTGGAAGCGAACTTGACTCTTTGGGAAAGTTCGAAGTCCTTTAGGAAGAAAAGTTTATGCTAGGATTAGGAAAGGCGATATGACGTACTAGAGCTGAACTTAAAGAAAAAGAAAAATGTTGATTCAGTTAATCAAAATGCTAATAATTAGGCTATGCATTGCTTGAGACAAGCAATGATTCAAGTTTAAGGGTTTGATAGCTCTCAAATAGGTCATTATTTAGGCTGAATTATTAAGCAATTAAGGGACCGGGAAGTTTTTTGAGCTATTAGGAGCATTTTGCGAATAAAAGTGTAGAAATCAGCATGTGTACAGAAAATAGCATCATCAGTGCATTATGCTAATTAGATACAAATATTATACGATTTCACGCTAAAAAGCTATTGAATGCAGGAAATGCTAAACACTGATGCTGGAGGAACGAAACAATGCGAGCAGCGATGCACACAGAAGAATCACGCGTTCACAAGGCGATAGCGCTCGAGAATCACACCAACATGGAAATAAACAGAGAATCAATCAAGCAATTAAAGTGGTGTCAATCAAATAAATTCCAGCGAAAATCAAGAAATCATGCATTAATGAAGATTTTCCAGCTCACATAGGATTGCCAACTAAGTAAATCAACTCTATAAATTGCAAGAAGGAAGTCGAAGCCTGGTGAGCTGGTCAGATGGCCAAAAGCCGATCTAAGTGAAGAGGAGCTAAGTTAGATGGTTAGAACCCGATTGCAACCGATGACAAGGGAACTGCACACTTCATAGCTCTGCCAATTCCATTTTACTATTTTTCTTAGGAGTAGTTATAATGATAAACATTTAGTAGTCGTAATAAAATCTGCTGATTTAAACTTCTTACTATGTGTTCATTGTTATGTTGCATCATAAGGGTCTTGAATGAATTCTTACTAATAGAATCATGCTTAGGAGCGTAGATTAAAGAGTTTTACACCACTGTGTTTGTTTATTTATATGTATATACATCGCTTAGCTATCCACGTATATCACTTATGGTGAGTCAGAAAGAGGAACCACATGGAGATCCAGTATGCTACGGTATGTTGAATGCAAGTCTTTGCATCATTTTAGGAGTTACGAATAACCTCACTATTGCTCGCGTTGCCCCGTTTTACTATGGAGTTCATAGCGGTAGCTGTCTTTTCATAAACCAATAAGTGCGAAAGTACTTTTTAGTTGAGAGAAGCGAGGAACTCGATAACTAGTCCCGCGTTATTAACATCTTCTATAACTATTTATTTATCTTTACTCATTTCATTCATATTTATTTCTGTAAAGCAAATGCACATTTTTATTTCCGCATTCAAAACTAAAATCAAACACACTTTTACAACCTATTTATTTACTTTTCACCATAACTCTCATTTTAACTGCATTACTTCTAGACATCAATCTCTGTGGGATCGATAAAATATATACTTATTACTTACTGCAGTTTTAACCGCGTATACTTGCACGTAAGCAATTCCGAGTCATACTTAGTTTTAAGTTTTCTTTGAGTTAATTACTGTACGATTATATTAGCACTCGGAATACAATCTAGTTTAGAGACCTTCTTCTTTCCCACTCATAAATTCCTCCTTATTGTCAGCTTCTGGAATTGTTGGGTTGGTTGTAATGGCCCAGTTTTCCATTCCGGTTCCCTAGGTATGATCGGTTATTTATCTCGTTTGTTCGATTGGGCCGTTAGGGTAGTTTGAGCCTTTAGGGGCATTTTGGTAATTTTTCCTTCAGGGTTAATTTTGTATTTAACTAGGGTTTCAGGGTTGTTTCTGTCTTTGCTGAATTCGGGTTATTTCTACGGTTATAGGTTTCCAGGGCTAGAGTTGTATTTTGGGAAGCTTGGAGGTCCTTCTTTTGTCGAGACCTTAAGCCATAGCCAAAATCACTTCCCATTCGATTCTTTTCTTCTTCTTCTCCCTCACGAATTCTCTCTTCTCCTTCTCTTTGTTCTTGCAGACCAGCCATTGCCATCACCATCTTTATCATTCGATCTCTCTTTTCTCCATTCCTCGCCGAGAGCTCCACCACCGAGCAGCCCCTAAGCGATCACAATCCTTGTGCCATTGGCGATCACCTAGCCGAACAGCATATCGCACGTCTGCGATTCCACGTCGCAGCCCTCGCCATCACTGTCCTCTTACCGTGCTGCTCGCCCTTTGATCTTACCGCACATCCAAGCCGCGAGCAGCCCCGCCTCCATAGCACCGAGCTGTACGTGAATGCCAGCCTTGCGATAGCTCTTCACTTGCCTGTCGCAGCACGCACGCATCGGATCCCCTTCGCGCATGTAATGCCTCTCACGTGCTCTCGCACAGCCTACCCGTGCCGAGCCAGCTAGCCGAGTCGCCTCGCCCATCGTCGCACGTCCCACCGCAGCCAAGCAGCCATGGTTTTACAGCTCTTTTCCCTCACCGATCCTCGCCTGCTCTCGTTCTCGCGTGCGCCATGTGTTCTTACTGAGGCCTGCTCTTGTAGCCGTGCAGCCTTTTGCTGAGCTTCTCAATTTAGGGTAATCTCCTTATCAAGCTTTGTGTTGGATACTTAGATTCATGCAGTTGTTCGAGTAGTATTTAATTTGTGCTGTTAATTATTATTTGACTAGGTTGCTTCGTGTTGGATCTGCAGCTCAAGGAGTACTTTTTATCTGTTTATGATTTCTGCTTGTTTTCCAGGTAAGGATCTCTTACCGGGGTTGTATGGGCCCTGCGAGACTTTGTTGATTATATTCTTGTTGCATGTTTACTATGTACGAGCATGTTTAGTGGATAGGTTTATATGTTGTTCTATCTACTAGCATGATTGTTCCTGTTTCCACATGTTAGTTTCATGCTAGGTTTGCTCTTCCAGCATGCTTTGATTCCTGTTTTAAGCTCGTAGTACCATGCTGGGGTTTATATGTTATTGAGCATGTTTGATTGATAGGGAACAAGGTCGAGTATTCTTAGATAGAACTTGTCAGGTTGTCATCATCTAGAGGCTGACAGTGGACATAAAGTACTTTGTCCCCACAGGTCGGGACCAGGTGTGGTCTAGCTCACCACATCGGCATAAGCCTAGTCTGTAGCCTGCTAGAGCAGAACCCTTCCAATGGTGCAAGGCTGCCTTGGCCGATTCTTAACTTCAGGCATCGGTGGTATTCAGGCTGCTACAGTTGAGTGCCGAAGGCCTCGTACTACTGTAGATCAGTGACACCGCTTTCGAGTCTTTAGGTCTACGTACCTGGACCGACGTATTTTGTCCCTAGGCCCCCACATTTACACAGTTTGCAGTAGCATGCGGTGTGCACGTACACGCGTTAGGCACCGGGAGAAGAGCTCCCTCGGGCTAATGTTTGTAAGTACACCATTTTCGTTCCGAGTTTAGAGCCAGACACCGAGTACTCTTCCGGATGTCTCAAGACCAGTTTTGAGAGCTGGTCAGAACCAGCTTTTGAGTTGGTCACTTGGCCAGGGGTATGAAACCTTCGAGGATATCTGTTTGGGATCGGCTTTTGAGTTGGTCATTTGGCTGAGGGCATGAGACCTTCGAGGATATCTGTTAGGGATCAGTTTTTTAGCTGATCATTATGCCGGAAGTAAGAGACTTCCGATGACTTAGGAGTTGTATTGACAACTCATTCCAGGGATTCTGTGTTGGTAACTGTTTGCAT
>JBBMKA010039377.1:0-22074 GCA_037833695.1 Sechiopsis laciniata | reverse complement strand
ATATATATAGATATAATTTTTTTTTTAATAATTGAATGATATAAATTTATAAATATTCAGGCAAAATCGTCTAAAAATGATTTTTTTCTCTAAGTCACATTTTAAGGTAGACAACTCTTCATTTCTGAACTCCCTTCATCAAATATTTATATTTATTATATATTAAAAGCAATATTTATATAAGAATGTGGTTAATTTTCATGCTTTTTTTTAGTACAAGTAGGGGGAATGGGAACTACAAATACTGATTTTAGAGATTGAACTCGTGACCGTAGAGTAGAAATGGATTAACATCAAACCAGATAATCAATCGCGTCACTGACCCATTCGGTTGGTTAATTTTAATGCTTAGTTAATTTTGTTTAAATAATGTGCATTCACAAAACCAAAAACTTTATATATATATATATATATATATATATAGTAAATTTAATGGACATTTATTATAGAATGTAAGTGGGCAATGGTTTTTTTTCTTTCTTAAATGTACATGGACATTAAATGTAACTGGAAGTTTTAAGAAGAGAAAGTGGCAAATATAGGTTGATTTTTTTTTAATAAAAAAAGGAAAAAAGAAGAATAGCATATGTGTAAATATATAACGTGCCTTACGGGCAAAATCGTCAAAAAATGATTCTTCTCCTAAGTCGCACAGGTAAGATGTATACTTCCTTACGTGACTAACTCGGTTAGGCAAGCAACTACATGATCTGTCAACAAAATCCACAACCGGAAACAAAAGTATTAAATAGTAATATTTGAATAACAAGATCTTAGCTAGAGGACCCACCCACCATTTCCACGTATCCAATCTACCAATTGTGAATAAATCAAAAAGTTACATAAGTGATTGAAAATTAAGTAATCTTTTTTTATTACATGTACAATATTCCAAACTTTTCATATTCAAACTTACTAATAAAAGTTGCATCTAGCTGGATATCTATTTCGACAAATATTTCTAATTTAGAAGTATCATATACTTATTCTCCCGAAACAAAAGGTTATATAATTGATTGAAAGTTACATATGAGTTGAACAATATTTATTTTGATAAATATTATTAACTTAAAAATATCATATACTAATTTTTTAGTTAGCAAAAAATTCTTAAAAAATATCCAAAAAAATTATATTGTTTTGAATAACATTACCTAATAATAAATATAGCAACTTGTATGCAAATTGTTTTTGAATAACAATTACCTAATAATAAATATAAACATCTTAAAAATTACCTAATAAACGTTTTGTATTCCAATTCTTAAGATGTTTATATTTATTATTTATATTGCTATATTTCAACGTAAATATAGCAACTTGTATGCAAATTGTTTTTTTGGTTTTGGTTTTTTTTTTTTTTTTTTTTTTTTGAGAAAAATTAGAGGTAATTGTTAAAACTAACAAATTTAAAATAAATATAAACAAAGATAAAGAATTTTAGAAAGTAACTTAAGCCTGGTGGATATATATATGTTTATATATATATATATATATATATTGAAATTTAAGCAGTTTAAAGCATTTGAATCGAAGCCAAATTAATTTTAAAAATTAAAATAAAATTTTGGAAGGTAATTTTTTTAGTTTTCAAAATATTGTTTAATGCTTTTTAAAATTATAGATAAAATATAGATATCAAAATAAGAAAAATTATAAATAAGAATAGTTGTTGTATACTTAATTTTTAAAAATAAAGTAGTTATTAAGTAGGATCTTAACTATTTCAAATATTATGTAAATTATCTCAAAAAGTGATTGAAAATAAAATTGGAAGATCTCTCTTACATAGTGAAGGTCGAACCACTTTACATTTTTGTCTCAAATTTTATGTTTCTTTATTTACTCTCGAGAGTTGGAAAGTGAGGGCTTCAATCGACAAAACAATTGTCTTTGACGTGAGTAATTCCCCAATGGCATGCACTCTCAGATGTGATTCAAACAAAAATAATAGAAAATCATCGAAATCGCTAGAGAAATAAACCATGTTTGACGTTTAGATACTATTTGATACTCGTATACTTGACGTTTACAAAACCATACAATATTGTTCTACTTGATAATCTACCGGCGACAATTAATGTTCTTTTATTTTTAGCAGTGAAGACGAAAAAAAATGAGGAACGAAAAAAATACTTTGGTGGGTTTTGTTAATCGTGCTGGCAAGGGAAAAATTGATATGCATTAGTTGATACCTCAAATTGCAACAATATTATTCAATAATTGAAAGACTACACCAAATAAGTCGGTGGTGTACTAATTATATTGATTTATAGTTACGAGTTTGAGTAGTTGTACCTCTATATAATGGTAATTAAAACAAACTAATCTTTCTATATCATTAAAAAAAAGTTTTATCACATTATATTTTCGTGTTGATTTTATTGAAAAATGGTGATAAAATTGTTGTTTTTGAAACGAATATAAAAGAGAAGGGTAAATTTAAGACTTTTGAAAGGAGCCTAGCTACTTGAATACTAACCTGGATTTAGAAGTGTGTAATTTAAAAATATTTATTCAATAAGCATAATAAATAAATTATAAAGTTGGGATAAATCATCAGTAAATGACTAATTATTTTTCATACTTTGAGTTTAACTTCAACTTAGTCGTAGTGATTTTATCAATTTAATATTCCTATACATAATTTTGTTAAATCATCACTATTGTTCTTAATGTTATAAGTTGTTACATATCAAATACACGACTTATTTTCTATTTACTGAAAATAAAGAATGGAATGTGATTCTTAAAGCTAGGTTGATAAGAAAAAAGTTATCTTTTAAGTGAGATGTTCATTTCTCAAACTTAGGTGAATTTGACATTTTATTCTCATTCAATTGATTGTGAAAAGTATTAGAATGTTGAATAAGTATGAAAGTAAAGAATAGTATAATAGAATGTAAAAAAAAAAAAAGATAAATCAAACTCTTAATTGAATTTTGGTGTAACTGTACAAAATTTACCACACATAATTTATTTATAATATTACATGGAATTGACATAAAATAATACAAGACTATAATTAGCCAAAGTAATGTAGGAGAGTTCTAATGATTTAAATTAAAGGAAGAATAAATGGTCCAAAAAAAAAGAAAAATGAGAGTTTCTTAAGAGAAGGTAATGGATGACTAATATTCATAACCATGGATAGTTTTTACTTTCATTATTTTATTTATATTTATGAGAATATTGTGAAATCAACCACCAACCAAAAATTTAGACGTTTTAATTATCAAATAAATATTGTTAAAAATAAAAAATCAAAATTAATTTATTTTAATAATAGTTGTCAGAATAAAAAAATCGATCAACAAATATTAAAAATAGACAACAAAAATAATAATTTAGCAACATATAAATTTGTACTTAATTACTATGTCAATAATACAGGTAAATTATGGTTAGATTCTACTTAAGTTGGGAGTTCATATTTAACTCACCCATTCATCCTTTCAAATTATGCTTATAAAAAGATAATTTGTTAAGAGATTATTATTATTATTATTATTTATTATTTTATTTTTTTTGTAATAGTGTTCAAGATTAGGTTCAATGGGTGAGTGAAAATGAGCTGGACAAACCACGTGACAAAATTTATTAGAGTACACGTGTTCATCATATTTAAAAATAATATACTTGTAATTACGTGGCTAAATGGGTTACGCAAACAACAAAATGACCTGTCAGCAAAATCCTCAGCGGGAAAAAGTATTAAATTGTAATATTTTAATAAGAACTTCTTCTCATTAAAAAAAGAGAGTTCTTAGCTGCCGGGCCCAGCCACCAATTTCCACGTGTTCGGATATTAGAGAAAACAAAAATTTCTACAAGTGTGAAGATGCATACAAAATGAACTTAAAATTCTCAATTCCGTTTGTTGTTTAAAGTATAAATATTTTATTTTATAAATAATGATGGATAGAAAAGCAATCATGATTAAGAAGTATTTAATAATTAGCACACTATATTTTTCACTATATATTTTCGACTAATTAGATGAGAAGTTAATCAAATGGGTTAGTAGCATACTAGTTTTATTGTTTGATTGTAAATCAGTTTAACACTAGCGTCACAGGTTCGATATCAAGAATTGGTATTTGTCTTTGTTTGAGGGGAGGATTGTTGGACAAATAAAGTTGTCCCACATTGTTAAGTTAGGAGAAAGATCTTGCTAAATAAGCAGGGAACAACACCACCACCATTGATATGAGACATTTTGTGTTTTGAATTTTAACTACAATTGGAGACTCTATCGTAACAATGGAACTAATATAGTACTTTTTTTAATTAAAAAAAATGTGACATTGAGGTCCTGTTTTATAATTATTTTGTTTTTAATTTTTAAAATTTAAGCCTACAACAACTATCTTATCGTATGATTTTTAAAATTTGGTTAGTATTTAGTAGAAAAGAAATTTAAATAGGTTAAAATACCATTTTGGTCCCTAGACTATGGACTTTGTTCCATTTTGGTCTCTTGACTTTCAATTGTCCAATTTTAATCCCTAGACTATTAGATTTGTCAAATTTTGGTCCCTCAAATTTCTAATGTTTAATTTTAGTCATTTAACTTTGAAAAAAGTTAAAAAATGGTCCCTATAACCCTTTTTGAGGATTTCTCTCCCTCTCTCATTATTTTCTCTCTCCTCAAAATTTCCGTGTGGCTAATTATTGGACAATCCAACCCATGGGATAGGAAACTGAACTAACTGCACTACCCTCTTTATTTCCATTCCTCAATTTTATTTCTATTTGAATGTTTTCACTCTAAAATGGATAAAAAAAAACACAGATACTTTTAGAGAGATGGAAACAAAAACATACATCATCACAATTCCCAAATAAATAATTAAAGAACTTTAATTTTATAGTCTAGGGATTAAAATTGAATAATTGAATCTATTTTTAGGGACAAAAATAGTATTTTAACCGTTAAATAAAAATAAACTAACATTTTAAAAACGAAAAAAATAAAAAAGGCAAATGTTATCAACCTTCATAAATAATTAATTCAAATTTTGGACGGCTAACCTCATCCATTTTTTCGTCCTAATTTTAGAGAGTGCTTCGTCATCATCCAACTTTTCGTCGTATTAATCCTGCTTCCATCAAGAGACAAGAACACACGTCCTCGAACTCTTCTTCTCACGGCGAAAGCGATGAAACATCCGTGCACTGCAAGTCATCTTCTCGCAAAATTTATCTCGTGAAGACGATCACCTTGCTCCTTTTAAGGTAATGGCGATTTCCTAATCTCTTCACTCGCCATTGTTGGATGTTAATTTCATTTCCTGTTGTTCTCCTTCTGATCATGTCCTGTATAACACTGTAGACAAATCGAACACCAATTTCTGATCCAGCTTTGTGGATTTACCTTCGTTGATTCGAGTTTTACGCTGAGGATACGATTGATTTCACTTATCTGGTAATGCGCGTTGCGTTTGTGTGTGTTTTTTGTACGATTTTGTTGTACGTGCATTTGGTTTTGATATGCGAGTTTGTTGCATCCGCTTGAGTAGGAGGCTAAGCATTTTTTAGTTTAATTGTGGCGATGCTGAAACTTGGCCCTGTGTTGTGCATGCATATGAGTTTTAAGGACGCAATGTAAGTGGAAGATAGTGTTTGTTGGATGCTGTGTACATTTGAATCTGAATGAAATTTTCTTTTAGCAACGTTCTGTATCAGTGGCGAAGTGGATTCAAACGTGCAATAGCATCGATTCTTTGAGAATCTGGATTAAGAAGAGGAAAAGGGATTTACGAGGTTTCTTTAGATTATTCTATTCTGTTGGGCTAGAGTTTTATTTAGTATTCAGTGGCTTAGTTTTTTCTCCATCATTCCTTAAAGTGAGAGCAGCACTGTAGTTGTAGCTGTCTCATGTTAGTATCGGTTGAATGTGTGCATAAGCGATGCTTATTGTTTGATTTTGCCCACTGCAGTTGACAGACACCATGCTCGGAAATGGAGTCATCGGGATTTTATCCGAGTCGTGTAACAAGTGGGAAAGAAGGGCGCCTCTATGCCCAGCACACTGTGCTCGACTTCTTCTCGGAGGAAGAGAAAAAACTGGAATATCTCGTATAATTATTCAGCCATCTTCCAAACGTATTTATCATGATGCACAATACGAGGATGTAGGCTGTGAAATTTCTGAAGATTTGTCACAATGCGGTCTAATTGTGGGTATCAAACAACCCAAGGTGAGATAAGTTCATTTTGTTTACCTTTGTCCATTTTGTTTATTGCGAATAACTGATGATTAATTCAAGCCTTTTTTTTTTTTTGTTGCAGCTGGAGATGATTCTTCCTGATAGAGCATATGCCTTCTTCTCTCACACTCACAAAGCGCAAAAGGAAAACATGCCTTTACTAGATAAAGTACCACAATCGTTGCATCTTTTCTCGACAACTATAAATTCCTTTAGGCAAATGGTCTGCTTCTAATTCTCTATTTGGCATTCAGATTTTATCAGAAAAGGCATCCTTATATGATTACGAGCTTATAGTTGGAGATCATGGAAAAAGGTTACTTGCATTTGGAAAATATGCCGGCAGAGCAGGATTTATAGACATTTTGCATGGATTAGGACAGAGTATGCTTCATTCCTGGAATATTCTTTACTTTTTACTTATGATATTTTCCTGTCTTGTCAATTCGATTAAAATATAATTTTGGGCGAAGATTGGAGTGGGTAAGTGGTTTTGAGTATGTTGGGATAATAAATTGAACTTAATTCGTCTGGCTAGGCTTTTGTTATCAAAGAAAAATTGTCTTGAAAGAATCTAACTATGCTTCAAATTCCCTCTATTAATTTGATTTTGTATGAGAGTGGCTGTCAACTAAAACTCAACTTGTTTCTGCAGTTTGTACCTGCTTATTGCCCACTTGAAATCTTTAGATCTATATAATATTCAAACATTCAGACTTCTCGAGTTTGATGTTTGTTTTGAATACACACAATGTTAAGACGGTTGGATGTTTTAGAATTCTAGCATAATACATAATGATAATTCCTCCAAAAATGTTTATCTGTGCAGGGTATTTGAGCCTTGGAATTTCCACGCCTTTCCTATCGCTGGGTATGTCATACATGTATCCATCCCTGGCTGCTGCCAAGGCTGCAGTAATATCTGTGGGCGAGGAGATTGCAACACAGGGCTTACCACCAGAGATTTCTCCTTTGGTCATTGTGTTTACTGCTTCAGGAAATGGTACTTCAGATTTTAATTGATTGTTCATTTTAGAGCGCATAGTAGTTAGAGCTGTGGATTATATTGAGAAAAGACATTAGTATCAAACAAAAAAACAATACTGAGAAAAGACAATACTTAAAAAGGGGAGATGAGATATGCGACATACCCAAAGATCAATGGGTGCAAAAAGGAGGTACAATTGGTCATAATATGTACATATTCACAATCTATAGCTATACTGTGCATGATTAATCATATTTATTAATTTTTTGTACAGGTCAAAATTGTATTCATTCAAAAAAATGTTTTGAGAAAATAGAAGGAGTATTAGTAAAATCAAGCATCTAGAGTACTAAGATGAAAGAATGGGTACAAAATTTAATGTTTATATTTTTGGAGCAACAAAAAGTGTTAAATAAAATTGCTCTCGAGAAAACTTGACAAAAGCTTTCCTTTCCAACTGAAACCACCCTACTAAGGGCTGAAGCTGCTCACATTCTGAATGTCTCCGCTCCTGCAAAATTTAGAAATGAACTTCAAGATAAACTATTAGCATCAAACTTCGAAGTGTTATTTTTCAATCATAGATTGAATAAAGACAGATCCCATAAGATACTGTGACAGGATTCTTTTTCTGCCCCAGCAATATATATCCCTATGTGCAAAATCATTCTTTAATTGAATTGCGACTGATTTAACTTCCAAGTTTTTCTTCTCATACATCAATTATTTTATCAAGTGACTTCTACATTGGTTCACATATATTCTCTATAAATTGGATTTTCCTTTATTTCTTGTGCAGTTTCTCATGGAGCGCAAGAAATATTCAAGCTTCTTCCTCACACTTTTGTGGATCCAAGCAAACTGCCAGAAATAAGTGGGAAGGTGGGTTCCAGGTACCCCTTGGCCCTTCATATATTATATTCACAAATGATTACTTTGGCATATGATTCACTCTGGGACTCAGAATGAATATCTGATTGACATAGTTGCCTATTTCAATAATAAACCAATTGATTTTTTTCAAGCAAGTTGAAAAGTTGGTGACTTTTAGCAAGCAACATTAAGTGAAGGTGTTGGCAATATTATGAATTTCTGATACTGGGAACTCTTCCTGTGCTGTATCATGTACAAGTTAGCGCATTTGTTAGCCAGCATGCTGAATTTTCTTTCTTCATCGCCTAATTACAGTATAATACTACCTATTCAACATTTCACCATCATGAGAAATGGATACAATGTACAAATTGTTAAATAAAACCGAGAATGGTTTTATTTCTCATAAAAAGAACAAAGGATCATAATCTTTTTGTTTGATATGCATTCATAATTTTCAAAAACCATTATCTCATATTTAAAATTGGAAATAAAAACTCATACAAAAATAAGTAAAAAGATGTGAAACATGAATTATCTTAAAACAATGCTACCTTATTTATAGCGTCTTCAAGAATTAATCATCAATTAATTAAGAATAGTAGATTAAATGATATCTTTAATTACTTATAATATTTGTTTTGATCCTTGGAGTAAATGACCTAGCCTTACTTTTGAGTATGATTTCAATTCAATCTGTTCACATTGGTTTTCAAAAGAAAAATTTAAAGTTGAAATCAAATGCTGAAGATAATACATCAATTATCTTTTATATAAACTCAATGAGAGTTTTTCGCTCTGTGGCTATTCTGTCAGGCAATTAGATGCACTTCATCTTGTTATCTATTCTATATCTTCTGGTATACATAGATGATCATTGATCATTTTTTATTTTGACTTTTACTACACTGATTGGTAAAATTAGCATCTGGAGTTTGCACTTTTGCATCAAAATTTAGTAATTGGAATTATTTCTGCCGTTTTCATGTACCTGAAATTGTGTGTCAAGGTGCATCAACTTGGAACCTTTGCGTGGTGTTTTATAAAATATTGATCACCATTATCTTCATCATTCTATTTATGTTAATAATTTCACCTATGGTACTGAGCACATTGGCATATGAATCAAACAAGATTCAATGATTAGTGCTAAATTCTCATGCTTTGTATTCTACGCAGAGCACCTTTTGATGTGGCATAATGTTCACTGCTTATTTATGCTCACTATAACATTATTGTGTTCTTGCTCTATCTGGAGGACGATTTATACTGTTGAACAACTTTTAGTTACTTTGTTTTGCTCAACTGTTGTCCTCCCACTGTTTTTAGAATGCGGAACTTCACCAACATAAAACAAAAAAGAGGGTCTTCCAAGTATATGGTTGTGTTGTGAGCTGCAAACACATGGTTGAACACAAAGATTCAACAAAAAAATTTGATCGAGTAAGTTTTCATCTTCTTTTCTTTTGTTTAAGTAAATTTGCATGGGTCTGGATTATACGATTTTCCTATTGAAATCTCAAATATACAAACTGCCCTTTGCTTTGCATGGCAATATCAATTAATTTGAGAGTGCATGAATTGCTCAGAGAAGGGTTGCATTTTTTCATGAATAATTTGCTACACGAAAATCATGTACATAGAGAAAACGAGGATACATCCACATCATTCTTTAAACACTAACTATGGTATTAATAAGTGCTATGAAAAACCAGTTTCTAGAATTTCAAACTATACATCTGTTACATTTATGGGGATTTTGCATGTATAATAAAAAAGGGCAAAATATTTCCATCTATAGCACAAAATCAAAACTAATTCATTTGTAGCAAAAAATCCAAATTGAGTTCTATCACCATTAAAATTTAATTGAGTTCAACTAGCGATAGAATTCAATGAGTGATAGGGTTCTATCACTGGTTGAGTTCTATCACTAAATCAATGTACTATAAATGAATTATTTTAGAAATTGTGCTGCAAATATAATATAAGAGGTAGAATGTGCTGTTGAGGATAAATTCTCTTCATTTATTGTATTTGATTGACTATGGTGGTGTTGTATTATCCAAATACCCTCCGATTGAATCAGAAAGATGCAAGCTGAGAACTGAGAAGCATTATGCCATGAATCTGCTTTCCGTCGACAATTATTTCTTATCGTGCATTCTGTATTCCCCATGATCTATTGTCTCTTATAGCCTTTTGTATTGTCTTTTTTTCAAGACGACTATATTGCTTTAAGTTTCTTGAATCTGCTTCATGTTTATTCTCGTATCTAAGTTCATTTGTAAATTTTGTATCTGCTATAAATTCTTCATTTTTATTTCTTTGCAATCAAATGCAATGCATTTGCATTCTTATTGCTCGATATTGTTTTTAGGGAGAAAAAAACCCTAAATTCTAGTCCTCTTCTTTTTCAGGTTGATTATTATGCTCATCCAGATCAATATAGACCTGTATTCCATGAAAACATAGCTCCATATGCTTCTGTTATTGGTATTCTCTCTCTTCCTTAGTTCCTTGTTAATTTCATTTGAGACACGTTTATTCACGTTGTTTGTTTTAACTGGCATTGTAAAAGTCCAATTTCTTTACCCTTTCCAACTTTCCTGATCTTATACGATCATTCCCCTATCACTATTAATCTTTGTTATAGAGACGATTGGTTCATAAAATATATTTTGGAGCTTCAAGTTTGATTGAAGGGGGTGCATCTTAAATTTGAGGGGATAAAATTATATTTCATGTATATTCACAAGAGAAGAAAAGGCCTCTGAAATAAAAAAGAAAACCCATTACAGATAAGGAAATAATTCTAGAACAGATAGGGAATAATCTATCAACAGTGCATTTTGCATTTGACTTTATGGATAATAGCTTCTAGTTCTTTTGTTCTGTTAAATATATAGCCCTCATATCGAATATGACGTTGGTTTGATCGAGATGTGTTTTGGCAAACATTTGTGTTTTTATTACCACATGAAGTGTAGATCATTCACTTTTTGTGCAGCACTAATTATGAAATAAATGGTGGAAATATCCTCTCGTATGTAATGAAAAGAGATTATCAATGAACAAGTTTGCAAACTCAGCGATTAAAAAGCAAAAGCCAACGATATTGTTTCATTGTTGATGATGCTTTGCAGAATACATCTATCAATGTATACATTCCAGCACTTTTCATATCTATATGAACGTAATTCTTAAAATATCAACATTTTTTCTTATAACAAAGTGGCTAACCTACACCCAGAATGCTATCCGTTCCCAAGAGTTTTTGGACCTGAAAAACATGAAAAAGAAATCTAGTAACTATGATCCGTGAATTATAATAGCTGGACACGATCTAGCTCCCAATGATTTTCATTTTTCATAGCAAGGAATGCAATCTACATTAACTGTTACCTTGACATCCCACTTTTTTTTTAATATCCATGAAAAGGATTATCATATGTTTAATGAAAAGATCAGCACATGTGCTACATCTGTGTTTATTCTGAGGTGCAATGGGATTTAATTTTAACCTAATTTACTGGATACTTGTACTAGATGATAGTATGAGCCACGAGGATTATTTTGTTTGGAGCCGCTGCATGATTATCTGCTACATTTTGTCAATTTCCTTGCTGTTTTGTAGTGAATTGCATGTATTGGGAGAGAAGTTTTCCTCGATTGCTGAGCACCATGCAGTTTCAAGATCTAATGAGAAGCGGATGCCCTCTTGTTGGAATTTCAGATATAACTTGTGATGTAGGGGGTTCGATAGAATTCATTAACCAGACAACGTCAATTGACTCTCCTTTCTTCAGGTACACAAGATTAATATTCATGGGTATTTGTTATAATCAAGTTGATGTGCTATTTTCCCTCTAAAAACATTTCATTTGCCCTTTAAAAATATCTTCATTTTTCTTCTTCATTCTTGCCTCTTTCAGAGAAAATGTTTCTTTTCAAGATAGGATAATTTTCACTTTCTTCCTCTGGGAAAAATAGCTCCTCCATGAGGGAAAGCCCATTTTTTTTGTTTCTTTGTTTGTTTGTTTTTGTTTTTTTTTTTTTTTTAATGGGATTCGCCTTGAGAGAAAGATGTGGGTAGTGAAATGAAAATATTTTGGGTGTTTGGAGGCTCCAGATGGGTGTAAAGACTGTAGACAGTCACTCTCTCTCTACCCCCACACATTGTGATCATAAAATTATATATGTGCTGTATTTCTTGAGAGTCTTAGAAATTTGGTTGGTTTTGTGTGGAATTATCTGGATATTTTATCTTTTATTGACTATACTTTTTAAGTTCTTTAATGGTAAAAAGTCACTTTTCAGATATGATCCTATTCATGATTCATACCACCATGATTTGGAAGGCAATGGTGTTATATGTTCAGCTGTAGACATTCTTCCTACAGAGTTTGCCAAAGAGGTGATTGGAGTACTCTTTTGATGGGATTTTTATGAACTAGGTGTTATGTCTCCGTCAAAAAGTTCCTTATTTTTGTTCCCTTTTGATTTATTTAAGTTTACTCCACCTTTAGAGTCCGTTCCAAATAACATAATGAGCTGTCTAAAAACTTGTCACTACCTTTCTCCTCCGTTCCCTTAGAGTTATAGCATTTTATACTTCACTTTTAGATTTATGAGGTAACATATTATTAGTATATGGCTGCTAAGGGGGGGATAAAGTGGTACTTATATGTTTGTATATATGTGTATATATTGTTTAACATATCCTTTTATTTCTTACAGGCCTCACATCATTTTGGAGACATCTTATCTGATTTTGTTGGCAGACTGGCCTCTGTAGTCGACGTTTTAGAGTTACCCATGCATTTGAGGAGAGCTTGCATAGCCCATAGAGGGACACTAACCTCCTTGTACGAATATATACCACGTATGCGAAAGTCTGAATATGAGTGAGTTTCTGTACTTACGACCTTGCGATATCATTTTGATTCTAGTAGGTGCCCATCTTCAGTTCATTCGATAACTGTGGGGCTCTTAGATAAATGCAATTGGAGTTCTGCAAGTTGATATCAAAACCCAAAACCCAAAAATTAAAAAAAAAAATTTTAAAAAAAGAAGAAAAAAAAGAGAAGAAGTTAAAATATCATTTTGATCATGTACTTTGAGATTTATTTTATTTTGATCTCCGAGCTTTCAAATGTTCAACTTTAATCCCTAAACTTTCGATAAAGCTTAAAATTGGTCTTTTGGATAGATTTCTTGTTTTTTTTTTCTTAAAAAATTACTCTTTTCCTCTATAAATTTTAGAAATGTGTTCCCATTTTATTACTTTTGTAATAAATTATTGAACCAATTTTGAAAAAAAAAAAACTTTAAATTTATTATTGGACCCATTTTAAACTTTTTTGAAAGTACAAGTATTTGTACATTTAAAAGTTTAGGGACTAAAATAGAATAAACTTAAAAGTACGGACCACATATTTAAACCTAAAAAACTTGACCTAAATCTGTCAAGAAAATTTGGGCCTAAGAGTCCGGGAATACTTTTGACATATCCAGTGTATTGTTGAACTTATGCTTTGCTTTTAAAATTAAAGCTTACGTGGTTCCAAGATATCAAGTGAAATTTATAAAATTAAAGGTAACATATTCATGGCTAATCCGATGCTTCACCTTTTCCTTTCAATAAACAAAACTGTTATTCTTAACTTTCAGAGAACTATCCGTGGATGTTGCTAATGGCCACTCCAACAAAAAGTTCAATATACAGGTAGGCTGAAGGGGTTATTAGATATTGTTTCTCAGGTTAAATATTATAGTTGAAGTAAATCCTAATTATATTTATTCTGCCAGGTGTCTCTGAGCGGCCATTTATTTGATCAATTTCTAATAAATGAGGCCTTGGATATTATTGAAGCAGCGGGTGGCTCATTTCACTTGGTAAACTGTCAAGTGGGTCAGAATGCAAATGCGCTGTCACATTCAGAACTTAAAGTAAGCCTGCTCCCAGTCCAGTTTATATAGGAGAGATGATTCAAAAAAGTCCCAAAAACTGGACTATTCCAGTCATTTTCCTTCAAAATTTCCATTCTATGTCATGCAGTACCGATGTCTATATCTAATTTCTATAATTCTTTGATAGAATTGAACTGTATGTTTTCTCCTTAGATAAAAAAAAAGACTTAAACTTACTGGAATCAGCTTCTTGCAAAGTATGTATCGAATTATAGATCCAACATATTCTGCATATGCTAACTGATAGTTCTTGTTAAATGTCGCATCATATAAATTTACTTGTATTTTAATGATTACTACTTACTAGCTGCCACTTATATTTAGACATATTCAATTGTATTAGTCTCTCTGTTAGTAGTTCAAAAATCTTTCTCCCTGGCGCTCCAGGGAGAACTTTGTTTGACAAGTATACTATTGAATTTTATCCACCAATTTGCTCGCTTCCCTTTAAAAACCTCGTTTACCGTTGAAATTCCCTACTTTGAGTGATTATTCTGGTCTGGTAAACCAATTTTCATCTTTGATTTTGTTACCAGTCTGACAAGATTTTTCCATGACAAGCAGACATTAATCAGATCCACTTTTTCTTTAATTGATCATTTTACTTTTGACAGATTGATGCTGATGACATAGCAATTTTGGATAAGATTGTTTACTCTCTACGTCTGATGGCTAATCCAAAAGAAAATGTTAGCCCTGCAACTTATGAGACGAATAAGATTTTTCTAAAGGTTGGTAAGATTCAAGAGAGTAGCTTTAAAAGTGAAGATATAAAAAGGAAGACTGGCGTTCTACTTCTTGGAGCAGGTCGAGTTTGTTATCCAGCTGCTGATCTCCTAGCATCAAGCGGAAAAGATTCATGTTGTCAATTCTGGAAATCTTTTCTTGAGCACTATGATCAAGAATGGAATGATATTGAAGTTATTGTCGCTTCTCTCTACCTAAAGGATGCAGAGGAGGTAAAAGCTTTCATCATTGTGTATAGCGAACTGCACTACTAGAATATTATGGTTTGACACCGACTTTGGTGCTCTTTGTGAACATTTGTGTGCATATCTCCTACTTTGATAAGGTCAACTGTACACGCATATTGTACTATTTAGCTTATGAGTGTTTTATCTGTCTTTGAATGCTATTCTAGATAACTGAAGACATTGTTAATGCAACGGCAGTGCAGCTTGATATTACAGATTCGGAGAAACTTTTTATGTATATCTCACAGGTTCTTAACTTTCACATTTTCTCTTAAATGCCAGTTTAGTTTAACCAAATAATATTTGCAACCAAAAAAAATTGCGTACATGTTGCTTTGCTTTATTCTTTTTTATGGCATTGAATTGCAGAAAGAAATAATTTATCAGTTTGTGTTGTTTTTATCATTTTCAGGTTGAAGTCGTTATAAGTTTGCTGCCTCCCAGTTGCCATCTTATTGTAGCAAATGCATGCATTAAGGTACTACCTAATGTTAAACAATATAGTTTCATTTAAGGTTTTTCATTCTTATCATCCAGGTACCATTTTTACAAATGATAAGAATTCAGACTATACTGTAAAAGGTGAAAATTCACCTATTGTCTTGGAATTTATAATTCCTGGTTAGCAATGGAGAAGAGTTCAAGCAGCTAATTTTGAAATCAACTTAGGAAAATTATTCTTGGAATATTTATCTTACTATTTTGGTTTCTAGTTTATTTAAGTAACTCAAGATGGCAGATGTTTCATATATTCTCGTAGAAGTTTAGATTTATGTACCTTTGAATTTTGCACCAAAAGAATTAAGAAAAATAAAAACAAATATAAGCCAAAGGTGTTTGTGCATGACACTAGTAAGGAAAGAAAATATCCTTTATGATATTTCTTCATTTTATTAATGAAAGATTGGTGTTTTGTTAAAAAAAAAAAAATGTAAGGAAAGAAATATCCTTTATGAGAATCATGACAGTAGGAAATTGAACCCGGAGTATGTGATGTGAAACTACTAGAAAGTGAAGTGCATGTAACAAAAATTTACCAAGGAGATGCTGGTGAAAAAGAATAAGGAGTGGCTACTAAAAGAGAGGAAGTTGCAAAGAATGTGGAAGTGTGAGGGTATGCAACCTTGTGTCTATCCCTCCCCATTCGGCCGTTTCTGGCCTTAGATAAGTGCCGTTGAGAGTATGAGTGGTTTCATTTGACCATTCATTTGCATAATCATGTGGATTTCAAGTTTATTGGTTTAGGGGTCATGGATTTACCACTTTAGTTATTAGTGGGGAACTTGGGCGGGAAATTTTTTGGGGTTTGCTAATTTCATTTCATTCAATGGGATGCATTGGGGGATTTTCTTTGCGATGAGTTGTGTCAGTCAAGCAAACGATCGCTCTCCTCAAACAATTTTATTTTGCCTGATTGGTGTCTTAGTAGGCTTATTTTGATAGAGATGGATAGACGCTTAATTGTGGGATTCAGGGTGATGAAGGATAGAGCTCACTCTAGTCGTAGTTGGAAATCTATGTCGTTTTCTTTTGCTTTTGTAAGGCTGCTTTGCTCATTGGAATAGGGTTCTTGTCATTTTTGTGCCTTAGAATCAAAGCATCTAAATATTGGGCAAGTTGCCGTCTGTATATATGTATATTTTTTCTTTATAAATTTATTTAAATTTGATCTTATCTTTTAAGAATTATGCTTTTGTCTTATCATTATACATCAAAGTATTAGAGAAACTAAATATTTAAAAAGGATAAAAATATGCACTGTAGATTATTTCTTTCCGTTCTCTTATTCGGAAATTATTTCTTTTGTTTTCAGCTTAGAAAGCATCTAGTAACTGCTAGCTACATTGATGATTCCATATCATTGCTAGATGAAAAGGCAAGGAATGCTGGCATAACAATTCTCGGGGAGATGGGTCTAGATCCTGGAATAGGTAGTCTAAACCTTCTCTTCTAGTCTGTATTAACGCTGTTGTAAGATGGTTTTCTCTAGGAACACGTAATGATGCAATCTCTTGGATCAAAACTAAGTTTTTCTGCCTAATTGAGATTTTAAATTTACATAGCTTTTTCGGTTCTAGAAAGGTTAGAACTTGTAGAGAAAGAATTCTGATAAAATATCGTCCATTCTTCTTTTATTGACAGAATTTGCTTCCATGTGTCCTTTAAGACCTTTAGTTACTGAAGTTTCTGGTACATGTGGATCATTAAATATAGGCAGCTTCCTCACTCTCTGACAACCCAGCATACTTTTGCACCAACTCTTCACGTTCTACCCTCCCAAGTGATCACATCTCTTAGATTTTAATGTCCCTTCAATATTTGTCCTAAGTTTGACCTTTAAAGAGCAGTATGCGGAAAATTGATTTCCACACATACAAACTTTCATTCACACCTTATCATGTAACATGCATCCATTTTTCATTCATCTTGTCTTGTTGCTTTAAAATTTCTTTTATATGCAAGCTTTTCTACTGGTTCTTTGCTTGATACATAATGATGTAATCTGTCATTCTTCTTATTATTAGCTGTAGCTTTATTATTAGAACTTCATAGTGCAGATTAGAAAATAACTAATGAAATATCTAGTCTATATGAATAACTATGTAAGATGAGTACTAGTCTTAAAATTAAATTACACTTTTTGTTGAAAAAAAGAAAGCCCGCATGAGTGTTATCTTTTTAAAAAGTGAACTCTTTTTGTGGTTAGAGATGTGTCTCTAATAACACTGAGATGCATCATAGTTCATGTAAAATCAAGTAGGCATACAATAAAGATAGAAAAAGATTTCAATTAATTATGTCTCTAGTCCACCAATTTAGAAACTAAAAGGGGGTGGTGCAAATGAGTAGCATATATATGAATTTTATAAAGCCTTTTGACTTTGTGAATATATGAGATACTATTTTTAGTATGGACAATTTTTTTCCTTTATATGTCCCCTCACAATTTGTAAGAGCTTTTGTGCATTGATGGACCGTGATTCAGATCATATGTTAGCAATGAGGATGATCAACGAGTCACATCTCCAAAAGAAGAGAGTAAAGTCCTTTAAGTCATATTGTGGGGGAATTCCGTCTCCAGAATCGGCAAACAATCCATTAGCATATAAATTCAGGTACTTTAGAATGATTTGCCCTAATGATTTATGAACTTTGACTTCTCTAAGAGTGAAAAAAAGGTGAATCATGAACAAAAGTGCTTGGAGAATGGATAAATAATTTCACCTTAGACAATAGACATGGAATGGTAATGGTACATAAACATGTATATTCTTACTCTGTACTTGTCAAAATTTTGGTAAAGTTTGTAAGTTTGTAACTAATTTTTTCCATAATAAAATTTAAACAGCATTAGATAATTTTAAGAAACTCAAAGAAGTTATGCCTTGGGAACTAATCTAGTATTTACAATTTTAAAATTAGCTCCAGATTTAAACTAGGTCAAATCTTACAATACATGCAAGAATTAAAACTGAAAATTTCAGCCGTCTATGGTATATTCAAATATGAAAACGGTTGGCATAGAGAAATTCTAGATGATATAAAGAATCTATAGTCAAAATTGTCGGTAGTTTAACTCTTAGGATTAATGTTGTACCATGAGCGAGCATACTGTGCTTACAAGATGGGCAAGCAAGTAACATGATTTATCAGAGATCATTTCTGATGATGTTTATTGTATTTCTTAATCCATGGAGCTCAAGATGTGCCAAAAAAAGTAGTCTCTTGTGCTATATTAAGTCGATGAAAGATTAGATACATTTGAATGAACGAAATATGAGTGAGCGAACTGACTATTATACCAAAAAACTAGAAACATGTTAAATCACTAAAAAAAAAAAAGTTAAGCTAATGGGTTGAGATAAATTTTATTATATCAACCAACATTGTCCTCACTTGTAACCTTGAAAATTTGAGAAATGTCCAAGTAGAAATCAATTTTAATTGGGGGTTTGAACTTGGGACTCTCCTGATACCATGTTGCAACATGTTAAATCACCCAAAAGCTTAAGCTGATGGGTTGGAGTAAATTTAATTATATCAGCCAACACTTAGCGTGATGATGTTTCCTATATAAATAAATATATTGCACAGTCCCCAAGGGGTAGCACAGTGGTTGAAGACTTGGGTTTTGAAGGTGTATAGTTCGAGACTCACCTGTGACATTACTTTGTAGATACCTCCCATATCCCCATTCCTTCGATGCCTCCCGGTGCCTGGCCTAGAGACGGGTGTGGTTACCCGGGTATAGTGGAGCGAAGCTCCGATTTTTCAGTTTCCAATATATATATATGAGGAAGATTTGGGTGGAGCCTAGGCTAATCACACGCTACCCCTTTAATGACCACAATTTTTTTTTTTTTTTTTTTTTTTTATATTTTTTTTTATTTATAAGAGATTTTTTTTTGTGGTCATTAAAAGAATAGCATGTGATTTGGGTGCAGTCCACCCAAATCTTTCTCTATATATATTTTGGACACACTAATTTGATTAAGCCAGTTTCATGCCCAGCTCATGTGACATAGAATTTGTCTTCAAAGAAGCTAAGAAGGCTTCCTTTATAAAAAGCACGTAAACACAGATTCAGTGTTCATAATCTTGCAGTTTGCAATTGAAGTTTCCAAGATATTCTGGCAAACTTCTATGTTTTGGTACTTTGATTTATATTCTTCTGTCAGTTTCTCTAGAAGACATAGAAATGTCCTAGTTCTCTAGTACCAAATATTCTTACCTTGTGAAAATGGAAAATTTGTTAATGCTAAATAATTTATTCATTCAATGCTTCTAATTTTATGGAAATGCAATAACATTTCTTACTTTATGAAATATGTTAGTTGGAATCCTGCTGGAGCTATTCGAGCTGGAAGCAATCCGGCTACATATAGATATGAAGGAGAAACAGTAAAAGTTGAAGGTAAGCTGTTTACACATGGAAAAGGTTGGGATAACAAGACTATGTTGCACTTTGCACTTAGTTTATTATTCTCTCGCACACAAGAAGATATGCTTTATGCTTATACAGTACAAAACTCATAGAGCTAAACTCTTTAGGTTAAAACCGGTTTACTCTTGGAATAATTATTGTATTCTGTTTCAAACTTAAAATGTTCAGACGCTGAGACATCAAAACCAATAGTTCCTATATTGATACTTGTTGATAAGAAAATTTATTCAAGCAGTTCAAACTTTCAGGAAAGGATCTTTATGACTCAGCTGCGAGACTACGCTTACCTGACCTTCCAGCTTTTGCATTGGAGTGCATTCCAAATCGTAATTCCTTAATTTATGGTGATATATATGGCATAGGGAATGAGGCATCAACCATATTTCGTGGAACCCTACGCTACGAAGGTATGAAGGGGTATTCTCTTTTGGCTTTTAAACATGTTTTATGGAGGAGTCCCACTCAAAACTTTGACGGACTTGATTTTCTTGAGGAAATCTGGCCAACTACGAGGTCTAAGCAGAATATAATCATAAATCTTATGGCTTTTCTTTTAATATAATTATTAATTTGGTCCATATGATTTGCATAAAGTTAGAATTTAGTCTCTATAATTTTAAAAATTAAAATTTAGTCTCTATGATTTTAAAAACTAAAATTTAGTCTTTGTAGATCTGTGAAAGTTAGAATTTAGTCTTTACGATTTTAAAAACTAGCATTTAGTCTCATGATTTGATAAAACCTAAAATATAATACTTGTCGTTCATACTCACTGTCGAATTAAATATGTGGAAGTTAGTTCATGTGTCAATAATGATGGTGTGAGTTAAGTGATTGATTGGACAAAAATGACATCATTTACACATGAATAATTACCTCTATATACGTAATTCTAGTTTTTTAAAAATGAGGACTAAATTCTAACTTTCTCCTCGCCATAATGACTAATATCTAGTTTTTAAAATTATATGGCCTAAATTGTAACAAATTTATAATTTACCCCATAAATCTTGTAATGCAAGACATGATTACAACTATCATGGAGTGACCTAGTGATCAAGAGGGCATTGGGGAATGGAAGAGGTGAAAGATTCAATACATAGTGACCACCTACTTAAGAATTAATTGCCTTCGGGTTTCTTTAGGGTCAGACGGCATGTCCTGTGACATTAGTCAAGGTGCACGCAAGTTAGCCCGGATAGTCACAGATATATAAAAAATAAAAATAAAAACAAAAAAACAAACAGGACAACAGGTCTAGATGAAAAATAACTGTTACATATTTTCCCCTTCATGCTTAGTTTTGCTTAGTTTTGTGCATTAAGCTCTTTAGTAGCAAGTGGCACCTGGGTATTTCTGATCTCATCTTAAGAAATTCTGTTTTTTTAACTCAGTTTTTGTCAATACATATAGGATTTGGCAAAGTGATGGGAGCCCTGGCAAAAATTGGACTCCTAGGCACAGAAGTTCATTCCTTTCTTAGGAGTAGTAGTAGGAGGCCACTGTTTCTAGATTTCTTGCTTGAACTTCTCAAAATTAGAAGAGAATCCAGCGGCTCTACCATTGGAGAGAAGGACATTAGTGACAGCATTATTTCGGGTGGACTCTGTATGGAACAAGAAACTGCTATAAGAGTAGCCAAAACAATAGTGTATGCTGCTCTTCTCCTTCCTTTTTGTTCAAATGATTAAATCTATTTTCTGCACGAGGGTCTAATACTGACATGACAATGGATCAGATTTTTGGGACTTCATGAGCCAACAGAGATTCCTTCATCTTGTCAAAGTGCATTTGACGTTACCTGTTACAGAATGGAAGAAAGGTTAACCTACTTTAAAAATGAGCAGGTACACTTTCTTCTTACCTGTTAATTATCGTTCATATTTTAGTATTTTATTTTTTATTAGACACCTACTTGTTTACCTTCGTTTGCCTTCAGTATCATGATGTCGAAAAGCCAAAATTTTCAGTAGGGGTGAACAAAAATCCGACAACCTGAGTAACCCGAACCAACCCAACCCAATTTGACGAGTTGGGTTGGGTTGGGTTCAAAATCATGAAATTTTTATGGGTTGGGTTGGGTTAAGGGTTGACCTAAAATTAACCCAA
>JBBMKA010039346.1:0-22089 GCA_037833695.1 Sechiopsis laciniata | reverse complement strand
GGAAAAAGGAGGTGAAAAAAAAAAAAAAAAAAAAAAAAAAAAAAAAAAAAAAAAAAAAAAAACTGTAACCTACTCCTATTCCTCTATTTGTAATATCAAATCTCAACATAAATACAAGAACTTGTAAATAGTTCAACCATGGGCAAGGTAGTTAAAAAAATACTAGTAACATCCAACAGATAATAAATGAGACATCCATGCCAGAAACCATAAAAACATAATCTAGAAAACTAACAGGAGCATGCTAGAATATGAGACTCAACAATAAATGTCTAAATACAGACTATCTAGCCAAGCTCTACCCATAATTGCATCAACGTCCAAATGCAGATAATGATTATGAGGGAATGATTATGGTTATTGATTTGTTAGTTATCTTTGATGCTTTTTTTCAAAGTATATTAAACTTATTGTTAATAATTTAGATTACTTCAAAACTTTTAATAAATAAACTAAACTGGTATATATATATATATATATATATTAATAAAAAACATCTGAATTAATTTGAAACAAACTATATTGACAATGTCATATTCATGAAAATAAAGAACATAAATAAAGTTTGAAATAACTCATTACAAAAAGTACATAGATATGAGAAAGCAAATTAGACAATACATAGTCAAAGGCAGATGCAACCCAATATAGCTACCATTCCTCACATAGTTGAAGCCTAGAGGTCTTCCACTCAGCAAACATTTTTTTTCGACATTTCATCTCAAAAGTTTGTCCACGCATCAATATTTTGTATGTTCGTTAAAACTAGTTGGGTAGTAGCTTCATTAGTTATCAATGTTGTGTTGGAACCCTCCATGATGTCATTTTGTGACTTAAGGTCAACATTCTGTTTGTCTACACTTCTTGAATTCATATTTGTATTCTGAACATAAAATAAATTTAATCTATTATATAATTTTGGATTAAGAAATCACAGTGTATATGCCATGACTTTGAATCTCATTCAATTATAATAGGTACTTAAAAAATAAAAATTATTCATATTGATTTTTTTTTTCTTTCATTATATCTTAAAATTACTAAAAAAAAAAAATGATGGAGTGAACTTCTTTGAGATGCTCGTAAATTTCCAATGAAAAAATGATTAAGTTCTATTGCACGGGAAAATGAAAATTTTCATTTAAGATAAAGTTCTATTGTACGAGGAAATGAAAAACTGACATGATTATAAAAAATAAGAGACAATGGTTTTGCAGCAGCTTGCTCTAACATCTAGACAGACATTTGATGTACTAGAGCATGTGACGCAAGTATGAAAACTTATACAGCTGTGGAATGGCAAGGAATTGTTCCATTTTCTCCTCGTTCTTCACAATCTTCATAATCAAATAACTGCTTTGATCGTGACTAAGGTTTGTTATTTTGCTGAATTCCTCCAGACATCTTTCACAGAGGCCACTTTCAACAATTCGCTGCTCCTTAGGCCATTCAGAAATCACCTTCAGGTGACTCTGTTGCAAATACAAGGCATTTTCAACAATATCATTAAAGTGAGCAACTGTCGTGCCTCTCTTTCGCTTTCTACTAGATCCGCTAGTCGTACCTCCATCATTACGACTTGATGGAGTTCCTTGAAACTCCTCTACAGGTGGGATGGGGACATAGTAGTCCTCAGTAGCATTTAGGTCAATTTTGTGTTCGTTGAAAGCTCTTTTTTTCTTACCCAAGATCAGCAAAATCTGCTTTACCTTCTCCAGCAGCACGATCCTTTCCAAAAATAATGAACATTTCACCATAGTAAGGAATGGTTTATTATTCAAACCCATTGTTGTTTGGTGTGTCTGCAATCATTTACGAAAATTAGCATTAATATTAATCAATGTTATTATTCATGTCCATTTGTATAAATCACACTAACCTTCATCCAATTTTTATAAACTCGTTTTTCAGCAGATATGCACTCCAACTCGTCATTCCAACAGAAGTCGCTGCATGCATGCCCTTTCATCTCACTTATTGCACCGTATTATTTTTTTCAATACCTGATTTTATTCTCTATAGCTTTCATACTGAGTGTGCAACATGATGATCTTTCTTGCATAAAGTTCTCAAGTTTATTCAAATATCTAGGTCTGAAAGTTCCATTATCGCCATTCCAGCCGAGAATTTGAACCAAAGCCATTAAACTTTCTATTAACTTTGCATCCTCTATAGCAGTCCAAGATCGTTTCTTAGTTCTTCCTTCCATCTTATTTCTAAATATTTAAAACTTAAAAATAATTATAGTATAATACTTAAATAATGAAATTAAATAAAGGGTTGAATTCATCGAACCTGAAATTAAGAATTCATTAATAATAAATAATGTCTTAACAGCGAACATGATGGTTACGTAACTCCCAATCAGCGAACATGTTGTTGGCCAATTTGTCATGCCAATTGGTCCAATAACAAGATGTCTCGATGTATTCTATGTTCTCTGAATTAAAAGATCTTGATGCCTAATCAACTTCATTTAGGTCGTCTGAAAGATCATCGCTTTCCATCTCTCGTACAATTAGGTTGTGTAGTAAACAACACACATTTCTTATGCGAACTTGAGCTTTGATAGGATAGTACGATTTTTCTCTAATAATGGCCTATCTTTGTTTCCAACGGCCAACTGCTCTTTCAATAACATTCCTAGCACATGAATGCTTCATGTTAAAGAATCTCTTGGAGTTGTTGGTAGATTCACTCCCTGCCATTTGGTTAAATGATAATCACTCACCCCTATATGATGTTAAAAATACTTCGGTGTTTGGGTAGCCAATATCTGTTAAATAATAGTAGCCTGGATTCCAAGGATTTCATGTCATTAGTAATTTAATGATTTCGCTATGGGCACTACATATATTCCATGAACTATACCTTTAGAGACCGAAAAACCGTTAAGCTTTTAAAGAGCTCTCCTCAGAACTCATGAATTCGCAGCAGAACCCTCCCATCCGGTTAGAACGTACACAAACTGCTCGTTCATATCGCAAACAACAAGTACATTAGTAGCAATTTCCTCTTTCCTTGTCCTATATCTTGATTTATCAACACTCAAAACTTTAACCTTTATGTACATACCATTCAAAGCACCTAGATAATTTTGTTGAATCACGAAATTTGTTGTGATTATACAAACTTAATGTTTCAAATCTATTGTATTCAAACCAATTATCTACCTTAAAATACTTCCATCTGTAATTCTTACTGCTGCTAGTGATTGGTTCAGGTTTTTTAACAAGCTAGGTGTATAATTTTGAAATAGCCTCCAAGACGTCATTGACATGTCTAGATACTGTCTCATTAGATCTACAAAACTTTGTTCTTAAGGGACGAAGCTTCACATTGTGAGCTAGTATATACAATACCATTGCCACCATTTCTTCTACATCTACCACCTCAATACCCATAAATCCAACCTTAGTACGAAGCATTTTACATAAAATTTGAAAACATCTTATATCCATTCCTGTGGTCTCAATACAATTGCGATCTAACGCGAAGATTAACTGAATGGTTGCCATTAGCCGAAAAGTATCTCGTACAAAGAAAATCTGGTGGGAAAGCACAATCTAGCCTATTGTGGTTATGCATGTACTTGTTTATGATCAATAAGAGTTAATTTTGTGTTGAATTAAACAATTCTAAAATGACAGTAGTCTCGTTGAATCAGGTTTACGAGGATTTAAACATCTAAAATCCATACTTCGAATTCTATACATGAATGATTGTTTGAAAAGTTAGATAATTTTTCCAAAATATTTATAAAATATTATTAAATTATAAATATTTTAATTTTAACTTTCACTAAATTAAAAGAATAAATTTAGAATTTAAAAAAGAAACTACATAAAATTTAAAAATCAAATTACAGATGGAAAGGAATTGTAGGACTACAGCTGTACAAAAATATAAGCCTCCGAGTCCCTCCCGATCCATCATCAATAACTCTGCCCGATGCTCCCGAATTCAAACCATATAATTAATACTCTTTAATCTAATCTTCACCGTCAAAAATCAATCTTATTACCATTTTAACCTTCAAAATGATTTCGCAAGCCCACTACCCGCGGGAAGGTTAAAATGATTTCGCAAAAAGGAGACTTTCTCCTCCAGGGGGCGTGTTTGGCCCGCGGGAAGGAGTTGGGAAAGGAAGAGAAAGACTCCGTTTTTGCGTTTGGCCCGCTGATTTCTATCTCCTCTCTAATTCAGCATGTGGGCTTCACGCGAGCGAATTTTCGCAGATATACCAGCGCGTGAGGCCTGCGTTTTTTTTTTTTTTTTTTTCCCACTTGCTTTTTCGTTTTGTTTTCTGTTTTTTTATTCTTCTTTTTTTACTTTCCTTAATTATTTATGTGTTTATAGGATTGATTTTTTTTTATTTTTTATTTTTTTTTATAGTGACTTTCAAATTTCCAAATAAACATTTTCTTTTTAAATTTTTTAATGTTTTTTCCGTATATTGTTTTTTAACTCTTCTTATATATATATTGAAATCAACATTTTCATATTCTTATAAATTTGATTTTCTTTTCTTTCTATAGTTATTTTTTATTTTCAAAATAAAAATCTGAATTAAAAATTTGTTTAAGGAAAATAATCCGATTTAAAAAACGTTAATCTGAAAAATGTATATTATCTATATTAAATAATCACACCATTAGATCCTATCCTCAAAACAACTTAAATTTCTGTCAGTATTTTCATTTTTTTTAAAGAAAAAGAAAATTTGTTTCCATTAGCACAAAAAATCAAGAAAAGTAATAAAAGTAAAGAAAATTGGCATTTCAAAAAAAAAAAAAAGTAAGCAAATTTGACGTTTCCTTTTCTTTTTATAAACTGTTAGGAATTTTTGGATATATATAATTTATGATATTTTTGTTTTTGGTATGATTTTACTAAATAAACGTGCTTTCAAAGACTAAAACTAATTATGTTTTTCAAAATTTGGAATTAACCAAGAATCCAAACGTGTCTTTAAGAAATATAAAATCAATTATAAGAATGTCAAGAAAACTAGTTTAATAAAAAATTAAAAACCAAATTAGTTATCAAATAAAATTGATAGTATTATTCCAAAAAAAAGAGAAATCTTGATGATAAAATTTTTAATCAGTGTAAAAATGTCTCATTTAAGTCATTGAGGTCGCTTATTAGAAATATTTTTTTTAGAGAATAATTACCTAGTTTAAACCAGCAGATGTTTCGAAATTATTATCTATATTTATTTATTTATTTAATTATAAACTACATAAAGGTATCTGTAATAATTAATGGAATCTTTAATCTATTAAGGCTAATTTTAATTTCTTTAAAGTTGATATTTTTTTAGTTCAAACCTACACAAAGGAATTATGAGAGACAAATACCAATTAAGTTAACCTAAACTACATTCATATAAATGTAGTACATTATAATGCATTTAAGTGGCAAAAAGTGGCAAAAAGAAGACAGAACAACATTATAGTACATTACGTTTTGTAATGTGCTTGAATACACTTTTAAATATAAATAATGAAATTGTATAAGCCATACCATTAAATTGTAGAAACTACAATGCGAACATTCACAATCTCATATTACATACATTTATTTTTCTATGAAATTATTGATAACTAAGGTAACTTTGTCGTATTTTGCCGCAAACAAAAGTGTTCAAGTCTTTAAATTTGGAGATAAGATAAACGTTATGCACAAGAAAAACCAGATCAAGATGATATCGTAGATGGTAACTATAAAAAAAATAAATGAAATGGAAATATTGAAAAACTTACTAGTTGATGGAAAAAGTTTGTTGTGAATGTCAATGTTCAATAGACAAGAGTTATATAGACGGGTTGGAGATTGAGAAATAATGTTTAAATCAGTGCGTAGTACAGCTATTGAGTAGATTCGAAAAAGTAAAAGTCGCATAAAAAAATTAGTAAAATTCGCATCGAAAGATTTTGATAAAAAGTTTAAACTTTGTTTTATTTTTTATGGCCTCGATAAAAATGAAGATTCCATACCAAAGTTTTCCTACCCATAAGCCAAATATAGCCTTAAACAATGGACTAATAGAAAACCCAACATAAGGGTTCAGGTATTAGTAATTGTCTAATGGTAACCCAATCAGATTTTTGTATCATTTCAAAAATCTACATGATGCGAAAACATAATAGGCGGATGAGAAAACACAATAGGCCTTTGATGGGAAAATACAATAGGCCTCAGCTACAGTCGTTTTGTAAAAATCAATACAAGAAATAACTTTGGGGTCAATCACCATTAATCAAAACCCAACTAAAGATTGAGACAAAACAATATAATTGTTCTACATAAACTTCCTTTACAATTATGAACAAATGGTCAGTTAAATCAATTGGTGAAGAATAAACTTCCAGCACAGCACATCACAAACGAAGAAAAAAATTCATTGACACATAAAAAACAAATGGACTCATCATCGACCTTGTCAGAACAAACAGAGCAGAAATAAAAAAAAAAAAATCAACAAGCAGATTGAAATAAGAACACCTTCACATATCATACATAAAACCTTCATATATCATATATAAAAATGGTACCCATCACAAGATATAGTCTGCCAGTAATACTCAAAACTCATCATAGTAGACAAAATTTTCAAACAGATTGAGCATCATCATCAGCCTCATCTACAGAATTTAAGAAAATTAAGGCTTATCATCTGCCATAAATATGAACAAATAGAATAAGCCCTAGTTTACTTTTCAATCTATCAGTCCAAAACCATTTAACACACTAATCTAATTTTAAATAATTTGAAATTCATATATTTGGTTTGAACGCATAAAAACATACTGGCGAGGTTAGATTTTGAGATGCTCAAATTAACTAGGCATCCATTGTAATCAAGGTTAGTGGAGATATTAAAACAAGGCTAGGGTTTTAAAATGAGGGTAAAATAGATCGTCAGCCTTCAATTTAGAAATACTAAACATACCTTTGTTAATGAAACCCACCAAACACAAGAAACGGACCCGATAAATGGGATGGTTCAATACATTCAAAATTAAACTTTAAAACAACCAATAAAATAAATGCCGTTTAAACGTTAAGAACCGTTCATAAAATAATGACGTAGTTGAGCCTTTGACCAAAGTTATATAAAAAAATTTAAAAATGTGAAAAGCCATTACAACCAAAGCTATCCTGCATGCTAAATAAAGAAAACACATAAATTAAATAGCTGACGCCCATGATCAATGCAGCTCCTCCTCTAGCCATCCCCGTGCTGTCCCAAGTTAGCTGGTGGAAAAACCACAGAAAATAAGGGTGAGTACAAAGACACTCAGTAAGAATCCCCAACTGGGGTATAGTACGAAACAACACATCATCTAGCATCCAAGTATACATGCAACAGTTACCAGCACAGAACCCTGGAACAAGATGTCAATACAACTCCTGGGTCATCAGAAGTCTCTTACTTTGGGCCTAGTGATTAGCTCAATAATCGATCCTGAACAGATATCCTCGAAGGTCTCATACCCTCGGCCAAATGACCAACTCAAAAGCTGATCCCAAACAAATATCCTCGAAGGTATCCTACCCTCGGCCTAGTGACCAACTCAAAAGCTGGTCCTGACCAGCTCTCCAAACAGGTCCTGGGACATCCGGGAGAGTACCTGGTATCTGGCTCTAGACTCGAAAAGGAAATGGTGTACTCATGAACATTAGCCTGAGGGAGCTCTCCGCCCGACGCCTAACGCGTGTGCGGGCACACCGCATGCTTCTGGAAACTGCATAAATGTGGGGGCTTAGGGACAAACTATGCCAGTCTAGGTACGCATGCCTAAAGACTCGGAAGCGGTGTCACTGATCTATAGTAGTGCAAGGCCCTCGACACTCAATTGTAGTAGCGAAAATACTGCCGACGCCTGAAGCTGAGAACCGGCCAAGGCAGGCTTACACCGTTGGCAGGGCTTCGCTCTAGCAGGCTACAGACTAGGCTTATGCCAGTGTCGTAGCTATTCCACACCTGGCTGCCGGGGTAATCTGTCCTCACAGCTCGACCGGTAGGGACACGTACGTTGGTCCACTCTCAGCCGCTAGATGATGACAACTTAACAAGTTCTATCTAAGATTACTCAACCTTGTTCCCTAACAATCAAACATGCTCAGCAACATAAACCCTAACATGGTACTACGAGCTTGAAACAAGAAATCAAAGCATGCTGGAAGAACAAAACCTAGCATGGCACTAACATGAGGAAACATGAGTAATCATGATAGCAGATCAGAACAACAAATAATCCTATCCACTAAACATGCTCGTAAACAGTAAACACGCAACAAGAATACAATCAATGAATATTTCGTAGGGTCTACACAACCCCGGTAAGAAATCCTTACCTGGAAAGCAAGTAGAACGAACACACAAAATAAATGCTCTTTGAGCTGCAGAACCAACGGATAAACAACCTAGGAAAATAATGATAACAAGCACACATAATTAATATCTAAACAGCTCTTAACTAGGCAACCAACTCACAAGGCTCAGAACAAGGGACTACCCAAAACCGAGAAGAACAGGCTCGGCAGCACGGCCTCAACGGAAGTGAAGGCGGTAGGGCACTGGGCTGCGCGGTAGCGAGGCTAGGTGAGGCATGCACGGGCACTAGGCTACGCGGCAGTGAGCGCTGATGAGCGGGCTCGGTAGATCTATGTGAGTGAGCGGGCGAAGAGCTTCGGCAGCAAGGCTGCTTCGCTGCAGCCGAACGTGCGGCGATGGGCGAGGCGACACAGCTGGCTGGCTCTGTGTAACGGCCTAGTTTTCCATTTTTGTTTCCCAGGTATGTTCGTTTATTGATTCGATTGTTCGATTGGGCCGTTAGGGCAATTTGAGCCAATAGGGGCATTTTGGTAATTTTGCCTTTAGGGGTAGTCTCGTAATTATCCAGGGTCGAGACCTTTCTATTTTTGCTGAGTTTGGGTTTTCCTTCGATTTCAAGTTTCTGGAGATAGTGTTGCTGTTTGAGGATTTTGGAGACTCTTTTGGTTAAAAAGAGGAAAAGAAGAAAAAGGTGACTTTGCTAGGACTCGAAGCCAAAACCCTTTGAGGACACATGTCGCAGTCCTGTGGATTCCTCCTTCATTTTTCCGATACATAAATACGTAGCTGCCTTCTCATTTGTCTTCATAATCGCATTCTCTCTTTCTCTTTTTCTCTCTACTTCTTCACCCTTCGCTGAAATCAAGTCCCCTCGCTGCGTTAAACCTTCGTCGATCCGAGCAGCCACCTCCGGCAGCCCCTCGCGAATACCAGCCCTACTGAGTCTCATCACACCATTGAATGCAGTTCTTTGCGATTGCAAGGCCACGCAGCCCTCGCTATCGCTATCCTCTCGCCATGCTGCTCACCCTTTGTCCTTGCTGCACAGTACCGCCAAGCCCTTTTTCCCTAGCGAGCTTTTTGCCTCAGCGAGATGTCTGCCCTTTGCTCTTCCCACACGCATCAGTGATCGCCCAGCCCTACAGATCTGTTAGCCAGTCCGTTCACCGTGCCGCTCGCCCTGCTGCGGCGTCACCGTGAGTAGCCCATTTGCCTAGTAGCTCACCGAGCGGTGCCGCTCATCTCGCCTCACAAGCCTTCGCCCAACCGCACGCAGTGTCTTGCCCTATCGAGGTTTATCGCTCGTCTTCACCTGCACACGCTGCCCGTACCGTACAACCTTACAGCCGTGAGCCTCGTCTTGCCAGACGCAGCCCTTCGTCGAGGCCGTGCTACCGAGCCTGTCCTTCTCAGTTTTGGGTAATTTCTTGTTTCGAGCCATATGAGTTGGTAGCCTAGTTAGTGAACTGCTTAGATATTAATTATGTTTGCTTGTTATCCTTATTTGCTTAGGTTGTTTATCCATTGGTTCTGTAGCTCAAGGAACACCGTTTATCTATATATTTTCTGCTTGTTTTCCAAGTAAGAATTTCTTACCGGGGTTGTGTGGGCCCTGCAAAATATTCATTGATTGTGTTCTTGTTGCATGTTTACTGTTTACGAGCATGATAGTGGATAGGAATGTATGTTGTTTTGTTCTCTGCTAGCATAATTGTTTCTGTTTCTGAAGTTAGTGCCATGCTAGGTTTGTTCTTCCAGCATGCGATGTGATTTCTGTGTAAGCTCGCAGTACCATGCTAGGGTTTATTTGTTGTTGAGCACGTTTGATTGTTAAGAAACATGATTTGTGATTCTTAGATAGAACTTGTTAGGTTGTCATCATCTAGAGGCTGAGAGTGGACCAATGTACGTGTCCCCACCGGTCGGGCTGTGAGGACAGATTCCTTACTCCCTGTAGCCAGGTGTGGAGTAGCTACCACACCGGCATAAGTCTAGTCTGTAGCCTGCTAGAGCGGAACCCTGCCAACGGTGTAAGCTTGCCTTGGCCGGTTCTTAGCTTCAGGCGTCGGTGGTATTCAGGCTGCTATAGTTGAGTGCCGAGGGCCTCGCACTATTGTAGATCAGTGACACTGCTTCCGAGTCTTTAGGCATGCGTACCTGGACTGACGTAGTATGTCCTTAGGCCCCCACATTTACGCAGTTTGTAGCAGCATGCGGTGTGCGCGCACACACGTTAGGCACCGGGCGGAGAGCTCTCTCGGGCTAATGTTCGATAGTACACCATTTCCTTTCCTAGTTTAGAGCTGAACTTCGGTCTCCCAGATGTCCTAGGACCAGTTTGGAGAGCTGGTCAGGACCAGCTATTGAGCGGTCACTTGGGTGAGGGTATGAGACTTTCGAGGATATCTATTTGGGATCAGCTTTTGAGTTGATCATTTGGCCGAGGGTAAGAGACCTTCGAGGATATCGGTTGGGATCAGTTATTGAGCTGGTCATTAGACTAGGAATAAGAGACTTCCGATGACTCATGAGTTGTATTGACAACTCATTCCAGGGTTTATGTGTTGGTAACTATTTGCGTGTATACTTGAATGCTAGATGAGATGTTGTTTCGTACTGTACCCCGGTTAGGGATTCTTACTGAGTGCCTTTGTACTCAACCTTATTTTCTGTGGTTTTTTCACCAGGTAACTTGAGACAGTACTGGGACGGCTAGGGGAGAAGCTGTATTGATCATGGACGTCCGTTGTCAAAATTTATTTGTTGTCTTTAAACAGTATGCAGAATAGTTTCATTTATAAAAAATTTCATGTTTTAAGTTGTTTGAATAACTCTGGCCAGAGGCTTAACTATGTTTTATTTGTGAATGGTTTGGTTTGAATAAATTGGCATTTGTTTAACTTACAGTTGTCTTTAAGTTTAATTTTGAACGTATTGAACCATGCATTTTGAGTAAGAACCAGTTTTATGACCATTTTAGAGTCGGGTTCTTACACTCAGCACATGATGGCTGTGCGAGAGCGTGGGTGAGGCGTTTGCATTCGCGAAGGGGATCCAGTGCATGCCTGCTGCGATGGGCGAGCGAAGGGCTGCAGTAAGGTCAAAGGGAGAGTGGCACGGTGAGAGGACAGCGATGGCGAGGCCTGCCAGGCCTTGCGATCGCAAGGGGCTATGTTCGCTGGTGCGAAGAGTCTCGGCGGGGCTGGTGTTTGCGAGGGGCTTCTTGCGGTGGCTGGTCGGATCGGCGAAGGACGAAGGCAGCTAGGGAACTTGATCTCGGCGAAGGGTGAAGGCAGCGAGAGAACTTCATCTTAGCAAAGGATGAAGAAGAGAAGGGAGAGCTCTCGGTAAGAGAAGAGAGAAAGGAGAAAAAGAGAGCAAATGAGAAGGAAAACCATTCTTAAATAGGGGAAGGGAAGACTCTTCGCCATGTGTCAAAGTCAACCCGCCTTCGAGTCCCAGCGAAGGCCACTTAAACAACTATTTTTTTCTCTTTATTTTCTTTTAACCAAAATGACCTCAAACCTTTCCGAAGTATGACACTAGCTCTGAAAACCTAAAACCGAAGGAATAACCTATACTTAGCAAATAACGAAAACACCTCTAGAAACCTGATTAATTACAAATCTGACCTTAAAGGCAAAATTACCAAAATGCCCCTAACGGCTCAAACTGCCCTAACGGCCCAACTGAACAACTGAATCAACAACCGAACATACTTGGGAAACCAAAATGGAAAACTGGGCCGTTACAATACTCCCTCATTTTATGACTTTCGTCCTCGACAGTCCCTAAGACCAAAATAACTCCGGATAAAAGAGCCCTCATCATTCTCTAACTCCCAAGTAGCTTCCTCTGTCTTCTGATTCCTCCACTGAACTTTAACCAAGTTAATCTCCCAGTTACACAAAGTCTTGCGATCCTGGGCTAAAATCTGTACTGGCCTCTCCTCGAAGCTCAAAACCTCATTCAGCTCTAACGGCTCAAAGTCCACAACTTGATAAGGATCTGCCACACTGATGATACATCGACCGTGGAGAAACGTTATGCACTGCTGCCAATGACGGGGGCAAAGCCAGACGATAAGCCACTAAATCGATCCGCTTAAGGATCTCAAAGGGTCCTACAAACTTAGGACTCAACTTTTTCGCTACCAAATCTTAAGACTCTACGCCTCAGCGCTACTTTCAGAAATACATGCTGGCCAACCTCAAATTCTAAATCCCAATGCCGAATATCGTTATAACTTTTCTGCCTACTCTGTACTGTCAACATACGAGCCCCGATCCTCTGAACTGCGTCGTTAGTCATCTGTAGCAGCTCGGCCCTAAAACTTGTCTGTCACCAACCTCTTCCCAGAACACTAGAGATCTGCACCACTTACCATAGAAAGCCTCACACGAAGCCATATGAATCGTCGACTGATAACTGTTATTGTAGGCAACCTCCATCAAATACAGATACTGGTCCCAACTGCCTGGAAAGTCTAGAACACAGGCTCGCAACATATCCTCGAGAATCTGGTTCACCCTCTCTATCTGACCATCTGTTTGAGGGTGAAAAGCAGTACTGAAGCTGCGCTCGATTCCCAAACCCTTTGGGAGCGCTCTCCAGAAGCAAAAAGTAAACCGAGAGTCACGATTCAAAATGATCCTCACTGGCACACCATAGAACTGAACGATCTGATCCAAGAATAACTGTGCCTACTACTCCACGGTATAGTTAACTCTACCGAGGGTGGAGTGTACACTCTTAGTCAGCCTATCCATAACAACCCAGATCTGAGTAAACCCTCTCGGCATCCTCGGTAACCCAGAAATAAAGTCCAACGAAATCTCTTTCCAATACCACTGAGGCACGCTCAACGGTTGCAACAAACCTGCCGATTTTTGTCTGGAAGCTTTCACTTGCTTACAAGTGAGTCACTAGCTAACCAACTCAACAAAAACTCTTTTCATAGCCATCTACCAGAACGTCTGTTTGAGAACTTGATCCGTCTTGGTACCTCCTAGGTACCAAGTAAACGTAGAACTATGTGCCTTTGCAAGTAACTCGGCTGGCAGTCTGGCGTCAGCTGAGACACACAACCGACCTCTATACCCAAACCTCTGTCTGGTGCTAAAATAAGGTAAAAAATCTTCATCCTCCTAAACTCTCTCAAACAAACTTTTCATTCTGGGATCACTCAGCTGGCCATCAATGATCCTCTACTTAAACGACGTCTGAACTGTTAATTGGGCGACCCTAGCGGTAACCTCTCCCAACAACACTGCAATACCAGCTTGCTCGAACTCTTTCCACAAATGAATCTTAGAACTCAACAAAGCTACGAAGTGGGATGTCTTCCTACTCAGCGCATCGGCCACGGTACTTTTCCTAGATGATACAAAATTCCACAGTCGGTCCTTGACTAGCTCGATCCATCTTCTTTGTCTCATGTTTAACTCCTTCTGAGTGAAGAAGTACTTAAGGCTCTGATGATCTGTAAACAATTGAATCCTCACATTGCACAGGTGGTGCCTCCAAAATTCTCAATGCAAAAGCAACCGCCGCCAACTCCATAACATGAGTCGGGTAAGTTTCTATCAAAGGGCTTCAGCTGACGTGAAGCAAACACCTATCACCTTACCATGTTGTATCAAGACACGACCCAACCAACTTGGAATCATCCCTGTACACTACACTCCCACTCGTTTCCTCCTGAACTGCCGAACTGGCTTACGTCAAACTGTGCTGTAACTCAGCAAGGTTTTTAGCCTAAATGACTTCCTCCTTTTAAAGCTTAACGTACCATGAAACCATAAGCATCGAGCATGAAAAATCCTGATCAAGCACTAAAAAGCTACTAAAACACAATCCTTAAACAACGAACCACTAGAGCTAGGCACAACACAGCTAGCAAGGCTTCTTCACAAGTCAAGACTTGGAACCGACACGCCTTACGCAACAATGAACCTCAACTGAAACAAGAGGACGTCCAAAACCTCAAAAGGTCAAACAACCTTCAGTAAGACAACAAAAGCTCTTGAACTAACCATCCACTAACTGTTGGTAGAACAACAAACACTCGAGCTTAACAGTCACAAACTCTAAATCTTTCTAGGACTAAAGTTTTTGTCTACTCACAACCGAATTGAGGCTCTTAACCTAGAGGAACATTCCAAGGACAGAAAACACTATCACCTCTTAACGGTCGCGTCCAAGCAAAAGTTATAAACAATCACTGAGCTGAAAAGACAATCTCCACTTAAAAACCACAATCATTTAAAGCAATACTTTAAATACAACCAAGCTCATCTTTAAGTTGCACCTCCAGGCCAACTTGAAGATTACCTCGAAACTAACCCGAGCTTGGCAACTGCCAGCAAAGCTCCAACCGAGCAATTGAAAACTCACTGTCTGGGTCTGACTAGGCTCTGACAAGGATCTCCACGAGCTTAGGGTCCTTCCGACGACCCTTAGACATACACTGCCGTAAAGAAGGTCTAACAGCCAACTGACTAAACAAGAATAAACCATCTTCAGCAACACAACTACACTGGCTAGCTCCAACTTTCTAGATACAGGGGTAAGAGACCAAACACGCTGCAGAATGTGTCGTCCTCTTACTCGAAGCATCAACCACCTAGTAGTTTTACTCTGGGTAAATATCTCTACAACACCCTTAACAACACCAGTTGACAACTGCGTGGTTTCTAGTCAACCATAACTTGCTTGGTCCCATCTAGGCTCTAATGAAACAACAAGGGTTCTACCAACCAAGGTCACATTCCAACGAACAATCTTGTCTGACGACAAGCAATCCAACAATGAGCAAAATACATCCGCAGTCTCAAACTCCGGGCACTTTTCAGGATAGTATCCTCGAACTGAAAGCCCAACTTCTCTGAAAACTGAGCACAGTCTTTCTCCAAGCAAAACAACTCTAACGTGGTTTCCAATAACAACCCACACCGGGAACAGCTACTCACAGGTACACATGTGGATACAAGGACTAATCACTAAAAGAGACCGAAGTCTAGCCGACTCTCATAGAGATGCACCAACTGACTCCCAATAGAGTCACAACCAACGAATGAACACCCAGGGTTCAACTCTTCATGCTCTATCTCTAATCTCTTACCCACCTCTCGGGTAAACTTAGGGAATGATACTCTCGGTCATTCCTCACACATCTTATCTCTCGTGGCCATCTGACTACCAACAACAAGGATCACTTGTGCTACATGATCAAGTGTTCTAGTTTGTACTTCCGGTGCAACATTTAGAAAAACGTGTTGTACATCCAAGGAGGTTATAAAAATCATCTACACAATAGTGCGAACTGGGCTTGAACCTAGGTCTGTACCCAAGCTTGGTGCCAAACGAGCATTCTCTAGCTACATTATGAAGTGCTGCTAAAACAAAACTCCAGGCCTTGCTACAAATAGGCCAACAAGGTCACAACCTCTAGTGACGGCAACACTGACAACTCGTACAAGAACTCCAGACTCATCAATCTGGCCTTTGGCATCTCGTCATCGGACATGCTCAAGATCTACTCCTGAATCTCTGCTCGATGCTCAACGAACATCTCTTTAACCATGACTCTCATGGCTGTAGCACTGTGTCAGCTAAGCTATCTGTGTCCGAGACTCCTCTCGTTGTGTTGCCAACTGCACGTGAGTCTCCGCTCTCTAATGAGCCAACAAACCGACCATCATCTCTTTCATGGCTGAAGCAAACTCTACTCTAGGAGTCTCACTCTAAGGCAAGGTAGTCTCTACCCTCTCTCTCGGTAATCAATAGCCGGGGCCAAAGGTGGCCTACGGGTCTAGTCAACCCTGGACATGGTCTCATCTACAACTGGCTCAGCTCTTCGGTTAGCGGTACCAAACATCTCTACTCCTCTATATGTGACCGGTACACTGACGATCCACACATAACCACAAAACTTGCCCACACCTGAACTTTCACTACCAACAACAGGTAACATATGTATACTAGATGCAAGTACTGTAAACAAACCCTTAGAAAAGAACTTTTGACATACCTGAAGGCAGTTGGAGTGCTGATGATCATGGGGACAAACGACCTAACTCAGTAGGTCAGTCTACAGAATCTATGACTCTGAGCTCTGATACCAACTTTAAGAACCTGACTCTAAAATAGTCCTAAACTTGGTTCTTATTCAACATGCATGGTTCATTACGTTCAATTAAACTTTAAAACAACCAATAAAATAAATGTCGTTTAAACATTCAGAACCTTTTATAAAATAATGACGTAGTTGAGCCTCTGGCCAGAGTTATTTAAAACAATTTAAAAATATGAAAAGCCATTACAACTAAAGCTATCCTGCATGTTGAATAAAGACAACACATAAATTAAACAGCAAACGCCCATGATTAATGCAGCTACTCCTCTAGCCGTCCCCATGCTGTCCCAAGTTACCTGGTGGAAAACCACAGAAAATAAGAGGTACAAAGGCACTCAGTAAGAATCCCCAACTAGGGTACAGTACGAAACAACACATCATCTAGCATCCAAGTACACATGCAACAGTTACCAGCACAGAACCCTAGAACGAGATGTCAATACAACTCTTGGGTCATCAGAAGTCTCTTACTTCTGGCCTAATGATCAGCTCAATAATCGATCCTGAACAGATATCTTTGAAGGTCTCATACCCTCGACCAAATGACCAACTCAAAAGCTGATCCCAAATAGATATCCTCGAAGGTCTCCTACCCTCGACCTAGTGACCAACTCAAAAGCTGGTCCTGACCAGCTCTCCAAACTGGTCCTGGGACATCTGGAAGAGTACCCGGTGTCTGGCTCTAGACTCAAAAAGGAAAGGTGTACTCGCGCACATTAGCTCGAGGGGGAGCTCTCCGCCTGACGCCTAACGCATGTGCGTGCATACCACATACTACTGCAAACTGCGTAAATGTAGAGTCCTAGGGACAAACTACGCCAGTCTAGTTACGCATGCCTAAAGACTCAGAAGCGATGTCCCTGATCTACAGTAGTGCGAGGCCCTCAGCACTCAATTGTAGCAGCCTAAATACCACGGACGCCTGAAGCTAAGAACCAACCAAGGCAGGCTTACACCGTTGGTAGGGCTCCGCTGTAGCAGGCTACAGACTAGGCTTATGCCGGTGTGGTAGCTACTCCACACCCGACTGTCGGTGGTAAGGAATCTATCCTCACAGCCCGACCGGTGGGGACATGTATGTTGGTCCACTATCAGTCTCTGGATGATGACAACCTAACAAGTTCTATCTAAGATTACTCAACCCTGTTCCCTAACAATCAAACATGCTCAACAACATAAACCCTAACATGGTACTACGAGCTTGAAACAGGAAATTAAAGCATGCTAGAAGAACAAAACCTAGCATGACACTAACATGAGGAAACAGGAGCAATCATGCTAGTAGATCAGAACAACAAATAATCCTATCCACTAAACATGCTGGTAAACAGTAAACACGCAACAAGAATACAATCAATGAATACCATGAAAGCAAGTAGAACGAACACACAAAATAAATGCTTCTTGAGTGTAGAACCAACGGATAAACAACTTAGGAAAATAATGATAACAAGCACACATAATTAATAACTAAGCAGCTCATTAACTAGGCAACCAACTCACAAGGCGAAGGAGAAGGTGGCAAGGCGCTGGGCTGCGCAATAGCGAGGCTAGGAGAGGCGCGCACGGGCGCTGGGCTGCGCGGTAGTGAGCGCTGATGTGCGACCTCAGGGGATCTGTACGAGTGAGCGGGCAAAGAGCTGCGGCAGCAAGGCTGCTTCACTGCAGTGAAATGTGCGATGATGGGCGAGGTGACACGGCTGGCTGACTGTGCGAGAGCGCGGGCGAGGCATTTTCGTTCGCGAAGGGGATCCAGTGGGTGCGTGCTGTGACGGGCGAGTGAGCGAAGGGCTACGGCAAGGTCAAATGGCAAGCAGCATGGCGAGAGGATAGCGATGGCGAGGGCTACGAGGCTTTACGATCGCAAGGGACTACGTTCGGTGGTGCGAAGAGTCTCAACGGGGCTGTCATTTATGAGGGGCTGCTCGGATTGGTGAAGGACGAAGGCAGCTAGGGAACTTGATCTTGGTGAAGGGTGAAGAAGAGAAGGGAGAGCTCTCGATAAAAGAAGAGAGAAAGAAGAAAAAGAGAGCAAATGAGAAGGGAAGCCGTTCTTAATAGGGGAACGGAAGGCTCTTCGCCACATGTCAGAGTCAACCCGCCTTCGAGTCCCAGCGAAGGCAACTTAAACAACTATTTTTTTCTCTTTATTCTCTTTTAACCAAAAAGACCTCAAACCTTTTAGAAGTATAACACTAGCCCTGGAAACTTGAAACCGAAGGAATAACCCAAACTTAGAAAATAACGGAAACACCCCTTGAAACCTGATTAATTACAAATATGACCCTAAAGGAAAAATTACCAAAATGCCCCTAACGGCTCAAACTGCCCTAATGGCCCAACCGAACAATCGAATCAACAATCGAACATACCTGGGGAATCAAAATGGAAAATTGGGCCGTTACACTAGGGATGTTCATTAACTTTACAAGTTTGAACCACCATTAGGTGGAGTCTCTCACAACATAAGCAACACATCTCAAACGTTACACAATTGGGCAATTCATGTTTCTTACCTCAATATCCTTCATTCAAGGTTTTAGCTGTCTTGGGATCAATAGATTTAGTATCAAACTGTTGAGGATCCCACTTTTGAACTCTTTCAAACATCAAGACTCCTTTGAAAAAATTACTCCAGGCTCAGCTATCTAGGCTACTAACGATGCTACAACACCCTACTGAATATGTGGAACAAGACGAGTTCGGGGTCTTAGTGCCTCTAACAAAGAAGGAGGATTAGCTAAAAGTACCTGCTGAACTTTTGGCTCCACAGGTGGAACCTACTAGGCTCTTAGCACCACACGAGGGACATGTGGTGCAGTTGGCTGCACGAACCTCCTACTAGGCTCTGGGCCTAAATCTAGCCGACATATAGACTTGATGCAATGCGAACGTACCCATCATCATATTTTTTAAAATAACCATAACCTCAGCTCTAAATGCCCCTAGATTTGATTCCTACATAGTAGCCTTAGCCAGCTACTATAAATCAAGCAACTCATACTAGTTTTCGAGATCAGCTACCATAGGTGCACTGGGTAGAGTAACACATGGAACATCCCCTGATCTTGAAGATCCTACTCCTGGTGCAATCGCTCCTGGTTGTCTTTGGCCTCCAGCCTAATTTTTCGTAGATTTACAATGAGGCATGTCCAAGATCTACACTTGAACAAGAAATGCTTTATAAATGACAAGGACTACTAATAGGCAACAAGAAGATAACATGTACATCTACAAAACGCTATTATATGCCAAAAACCCTTATTCCCCACATACCTTGTGGTGAACGAGCACTAAAAATCATGGCAACACGACTTACTTAGTAAGTCATACTACATAATCTATGACTCTGTGCTCGAATACCAATTGTAAATACCAGCTTAAAATAAAGCGTACATTGGAATTTACCAGCATGCATGAATAAATACCTGCAATTCGAGATAATTTAAAATCAAACATGCTTATAATATTCAATTTCAAGTAAATAATTTACAAGGGTAAAGAGTAAAATTTCAATCTCTTAGTCAGGATAATTCAAAACATAAAATTATAACTTGTTGTAATTAAATAATAGTAATGAAATAACTCATGAAGAATAGAAATTACATAAACTAACTCGGGTCATGTTTCCCCCTTGATCATGTAACAACAACCTTTAGCAACCACCCTTGTATGATTCTCTACATGTAACAAAAAGATAATAAAGGCGAGTAATGGAAATTATTTAATAAGGACCCCAATCTAGAGTACCATTGTTTTTTTCAATAGTTTGAACGCTATGTCTACATCCTTGTTCCATTTAAATGCATCTTTCTTAAGCAGGTATGTTAAGAGAGCGACAATGGAGCCATATACTTCTACAAATCTCTCGTAATATCCATTCCAACAGGAATCCCCTCAATTCCTTGAATGTTCTTGGAGATGGTCAATGGATCATTGCTCTAATCTTCCAAGGATCAGCCTCCTCCCCTTCAGTTGACACCTAATGCTCCAGATAGTCACACTTAGGTTGCACGAGCAAACATTTCTTTTTATTAGCAAATAGGGCATGATCCTTGAGGACATTGAACACTATCTATATGTGTCTCTCATGGGTTTTCAGATCAAGGTTATAGACAAGTATATCGTAAAAAAATGCTAAAATAAATCGACGAAGGTAAGAGCGACAAACCTAGTTCATTAAGTTTTTTAATGTTGCATGTGCATTAGTCAAGCCACAAGGCATAACTAAAAACTCATAATGGTGATATCTAAATTTCAAATCTAGCTTCGAGTAGATTTTAGATCTTGCAATTCGTCAAAGAGCTCTTCGATCATAGGTATTGGGAACTTATTAGGAATTGTCTCTCTATTCAGGGCTCTATAGTCGACCAAAAATTGCCATCCCCCATCTTTGTTTCTTACCAACAATATCGGGCTACATAATAGGTTGTGGCTTGGTAGGATGATCCAAGATATGATCCAAGATTCTAGCATATCTTTAATCATTCTTTCAATTCGAGTCTTCTAGACGTGAGCATATTTATAAGGTCTAACATAGATGGCCGATTTTTCTTTCTAAGGGAGGATCTGGTGATTTATTTCCCGCTTTGGTGGAAGTCCAAGTGGTAGTTCAAATACTATTCATACTCCTCCAACAGTTCTCTAGTACTCAGAAGTAATTCTTCATCAGCTAGTCTTTTCCACTTTTTACTACTCTCTCTTTCTTCCTTTGCCCTATATCTCCTATAGCTTAAGAGACACCTTAATCATCATCGGTCCCTGATTTCAAAAACATTTTAAGGTGCACCTCTTCTCTGGTCAATGTCAGGTCTCCATGCAATGAAATTTGTCCTTGTTCTGAGTCAAATGTCATGGTTAGAGTCTCGGCATCTTCCAGTCGATGTGCATGAACCCTGTCTTCCAAAGCCACTACATTCCCAAGATTAAGTCAACGTTGCCCAATTCTATTGAAAAGAAGTCCTCCATGATCGTGAATGATTTTAACTTGACAATAGAGGTTTCTAAACATTTTCCGTTCAACTCTTCAACCAACCACTGAGAGATGAAGTTATTGGTCACTCCATAGTCAATTAGGACGATCACCTCGCGAGTTTTCACCGTTGCCTTTAGCTTTATGGTACTTGGTATATAGAAACCGATCATTAATCGGATAGTCAATTTTACGCACTCCACTATCTCTTCCATGATCTCTATCTTGTCTTCTTTTTTTGATCTCAGGCCCTTCGATTTCAACTTCTCATGTTTCATTAACTACCACTACGTGTAATTCACGACTCTCTTTGGTTTTGCATTTATGGGCAACAAAAAACTTCTGGTCACATTTAAAACATAAGCCATTCTCACGTTTCATCTAGTACTCTAAGTCCGATTGCCTTCACGATGGTGCTTCCTTACAGGTCGGGCGTCCTTTTATTGAATCATATGATTATTTCGACTGGAAATGGCTTTCCAAGCCTCAAGCCCGGATTGTGATCTAGGTACCCAATTTGGACTATCTTCTGCAAGTTCCGTTGGCTACTTCTTTGGGCTTTTCCATCGAGGACCACAACTTCCTTGGCTTGACTACGATTGTAAAACCTTGTTTTTAATAACAAAGGAGGAA
>JBBMKA010039335.1:0-11168 GCA_037833695.1 Sechiopsis laciniata | reverse complement strand
CTTAAACCATAGTAACTTTGGGCTACTGAATTTTATTCATGCTGACAGGAACATTACGTCATTGATATGTTTTGGGAAGTTATCAAAAGTTTCTCAGTGGAAAACCAAAAGAAATTTCTGAAGTGAGTCATTTCATTACACTAACAATTAGTTAATTCTTTGTTCTAGTTTGCTTTAAAGCAAACTGAAATTTTAAAAATATTAAAATTAGATCGTGTTTTTTTGTCAGGTTTGTGACCGGTTGCTCCCGAGGACCGCTTCTTGGCTTTAAATATCTTGAGCCATGTTTTTGCATACAAAGGTAATTGATGTTTTGTTCATTTTCTCCCTTTTGGGGGGGAAAAGTTGACTCATATTCTTTCATCATCATTTTTGCTATTTTTTTGTTTTGGATTTCCAAGAAGATAAGCTCATTCGTTTTTTAGCTTAAACTAATTTACCCTGCACGCAAAAATCATGTGAAAATGCAATTTAGTGTGAGGGAAGGTACATTTTTTGTGTAACGAGGAGCTTCCTGAGGGATTCCGGGGGCTACACGCCTGAAATTGTATTCAGGCACATATAGATTGACGCCTTGGACTTTAAAACCATCACTGCTCAATGCTCAATTTAACATCCATAGATAGCTGTATTCAGAGCTATACTTATTTAGAGATGTTTCTAAGAATAGATCGTCAAATTTTCATAGATGTTTCTATGTCTTTTGATAATTGCGTAGAATTAATTTTCCCTCAAGCTCCTACATTTAAGACTCACCTGTGACATTTATTTGTAGATATCTCCCGTATCTTCATTCTTTTGATGTCTCTCGGCGCCTGGCCTATGGACGGTCGTGATTACCCCGGTTATAGTGGAGCGAAGTTCCAATTTCTCGGTTTTTAAAAAAAATCGTAAAATTAGTTTTTACAGCCATCTATTTTTGGTGTAAAGATAAACATTTCTTTCTTTTTATCGTCTATTATTTTTATTTTCAATTTGAAGCATTTCTTGTAACACACGTTTGGGTGTTTTATCTGAGTTTACTCTATTATAAAATTGTTCTTTCAGAAAAAAAAAAATAAAATTTATCTGACGTTAGTCTTATTTCTGTGTCAGGGCTGCTGGTAATGCAAACGAAGAAGCTCTTGATCGCTTGCCTACATCAGCTACTTGTATGAATCTTTTGAAGCTTCCACCTTATAGAAGGTGCATCACTATATATAAATAGTATTTCTTCTTTTCATGTTTTTTTGTTTTGTTTTTCTGATATCTGTGATTGTTCGGGTCAGCTTGCGGGCACCTTGACTATTGTCACGGTACATACTGTTTGATCCTACAATATTTAAATGTCAAGGAAACCTGTAGAAAATTAATTCGTAAATAGGTGGTTACGAATGGATTGAATCCATTACCTCTTAGTTTCTTGATTACTAGGTTACTCATCATTATTTCTTCTTTCCCTGTCAAAGTGACAATGCCATCGTTTTGTTTTGAAGTGTTCTTCCTTGTGTTCTTATGATGCAACCAATCAGATATTAGGAAACAACACTAAAAAAAAGTTGCTGGGAGCAAGAGGAAAACGGTTAAGAAACTAAAAGTTGTAGCCTAGTTTTTGTCTTAGAAGTTAAATTGTTACAATTCTTTCATCCCAGGTTAGCTTATTAGCCAGAGGTGAGTATAAAGGGACATAAATGCGCCATTTACAATGTGAAACTAAAACAGATTTAGTAGCTAAACTTGAACTTTTCATAACTCGTATATGATTTGTAAATTGCGATGCAGCAAGGAGCAACTGGCAAACAAATTGCTCTATGCCATAAATGCAGATGCTGGTTTTGACTTAAGCTAATGTACATCGTAACTGCTCAACGTTCCTTCGATTCTCTGCTGCGTCCTATGCATCCGAGATCTTATAAGGAAAGACATAGCTCCAATGTGTAGCAACTAGGAGCAGCAGCAGACAATATCGGAGGGAAACTGCATAAGTGAAAATGTTATAATGCAAATGAATACATTGAGTATAGATCTGGCTCGGGCTCTTGATAACCATACCGTGGCCGGTGCTGATTTAGTTCTTACTGGGTTTGGCTGAAAAATGCCTAAAAAATGGCTCTTCCAAAAATTGGGTTTGCCAAGCTGGTATTACAATGAACTAAGTTTGTACAAAGATCTTAGGGTTGTTTCTTGTGTCAAAGTTCATAGAAAGCAATGACCTATTCTAGGTATGACCTTTAGAAAGTGTACATAATTCTATACTTTATGTTTATGTTATATGCATGTGTATATTTGTACCTGTGATTCATGATTGAGGAAAGCCTAAAATGGATGCAGATTCAGATTATTTGTACATTCTTGACTTTGTTACCTCGCACTACGTTCTTGCATTATAATTGGGAACAAAAGAAATTCAGTTGAATCTTATGATATACAACTTGATTTGATGCTTGCTAGCAGTTTGATAGTTTTTTTGTTTTTGATATCGATGAGTGTTCAGGTGTGCGTAACATTTGGTTATGATTACCTGGCTCGACCCTGGAACTTAAGAATGTGAAATTAAGGAGCACTTTTGTAATTGAGGTTTCAGAATATCTGTCCTGCGTAAGGAGTTTGATGTCTTTAAAAATGTTTTTTCTGAAGTTAACACATACTATTTAGTCTTGGTTTCATTGTAAGTAACTACTTTTGTAGTTTGTAAATCGATTTTGTTCTTAACTAATTGAAATGCATGATTTACACTTCAATATTCATTAATGTTCCCTTTTGTTATCCAAAAAGAGTACAATTTAATCAGAATAAAGATCATGAGTTCCTGTTCGTATTAATATTTTTTTAAAAAATGTTAATTAATTCACAACATGGATGATGTGTTATTGCCCCACATTCTTAAGAAATTCATGTATTCACTTAAAATAGTGTATAATTTGATTTATTTATGAAAGTTTAGGAATTTTTATTATTATTTTTTTTAAAGAAATAAACTGAACTTCATTAATCAACCAACATAAAAAGTTCAAGAGCCTCCCTAACACACACAGACCAAACAGGAGGATGAAATCCTTAACAACGGACACGATCTTGACCAACCAAAAAGCAAGAAAACATGGATAAAAACCATTTAAAAAAGGAAATAAGTACTTCGAACATCGACCTGCTAAGTAACGAGACGCCATGACTAAAGGTCTAAAATTTATCAACCACTCTCTCTTCGTTGTATTTAGATAATTTTTAGGGAATAATTCAACATCCATAAAAACAATTGATGAACATAATTTAACTAACAAAATTGGAAGTATCAATGAGCCTCGACGAGATCTAGAACACTTCCAGGGTGTTCATTTTCCCCTACAGTGTTAGGGCGGAGAATCTATGTTTAGGCAGGAAAAAGAGAGAGTGAGTGAGAATACAAAATTCACCGCTATTTGAATGGGGATAGAGGACGAAGAATTTATTCCACATCTCGTTTCTCTGTTCCTTACCCCTTTATACTTTATATTATTTTATTTATTTTTTAAACACATTTATATACATAAAATTTTAAGTAGTATTTATTTGAATGAATATGTTCCTTACATAACTAATTATCTAATCGAAAACTAATAAACATCTTATTAAAAATTAACTATTTGAAAAATCATCTAAACATGCTTGAATTACTATTAAGAAAGTTGGTAAAAATGAAATTAAAAGAAAGATTAAAAAAAAAAAGATAAATGAGGAATAATTTTCTTATGAAATTTACCTCTCATATCCCTCAAAATTTAATTGAGAATTTTGTGGAGATGAAAATTAAAATTGGTGGCGGGAATGGAGATGGTAATCCATGTCTCCAACCCTTGAACATCTTTACTTCCACTAAGAAACAAGAAATCTAATTATTATATGATTATATGTTAGTTAAAATGTAATTTAGAGTTAAAAAATATTAATATTATATAAAAAACTTTTTTTTAATTAGCTTATACTTGAAAACGACTGATTTTACCAACAAATATTCGGTTAAGTATTTTTCTAATACTTGAAAATCGAGCGACCGCCATTTATTCAGTCGATTGGTTTGGTTTTCGGAGAATATATGAACACCCTTAAATATATGACAACAACCATAGAGGATTAAAAGTAAAAAGGTGGAGGTTAACCTTGAAACCCAATTACTATGTTGAGATATGCCTTCAACGCATTAATGCCCTACGATTAGTAGTCGGGGGTCTTATGCGTTCTGTAATAGGGTTTAATGATCATGCATATATAAACTCGAATTAAATCCTAGCCGTATTATGATGTTCATTCTGTAACTCTGTAATTCGCTCTCCTTAATAAAACATCGTCCCCTCTCTGCCCGTGGACTAGCTAACACTACGTTAGTGAACCAAGTAAATGCTGTATTTGTTCTTCTCTCGTGTTCTCTTTATCTTCATTTTACGATTGTTGATTACCGTTTTCATAACATACTATATAATCAGACGAATAACAATAGTTGAAATGTACATAAGTTAACTTGGATACTTAAAAAGAATAGAATATATATATATAAAAACTCCAATACTAAATGTGTATTCTTTTTTTTTTTTTTTTTTTTTTTTTTTTTTTAAAGTTTGTAATTAGAATTACTTCAACCTCGATATCTTTTAAGTTCAATTAGATGGAAAATCTGAACAAGTAATTTTTATTTTTGTCAAGGTTGTTGGCAATGCAATCAATTGTCCAACATGGAAAATAGAAGGTAAGAATCATAGGTATAAAATAGATGACAACCACCTTCATTGGTATGAGACATTTTGGAAGATAACAAAAAATAAAGCCTTTAAAGCTTTATGTCCAAATCAGACAAGTGAACAATATCCATACCTGTTGTACCAATTCCAGATCTAGGTATACAAATCCAAGAACAAACAATAGAGATGAATCTAAAACATGAATAAATTAGAAGGATCAAAGGAGTAGAGAAAGGCACACCGGAATGAAGTGGTTCGAACTAAGCCTACTCCACTGTCAGAATATGAATCAATCGAACTTGATGGAGTTCACTCATAATGCCATTGCCATAGATGTATAATAGCTCATAAGGTGGCTAGGGTTTCTAAATCTCTCTCTCAAGGAAGGAGATAACCTAAATGTGCTTTATATGTAGCACACAAATTACACAACTCACTAGGCTAGTTAACTAACCCCCAATATTAACCCAAGTTACATTTAACTCACCAAATGGGCTAATGATGTGTAATTCACCTAATAACAAAATACCCTCTTAAAGTACATATCAGAAAATAAAATGGCAATCAGAATATCAGAATTGATCTGGATCATTAGAATCATCAGAAGCTCCAGACACACCTGGATAAGAACTTGTTCAAGCTGAACAATCATAATATCATAATTTCAGACTCACCTGGATCAGAAGCCACTCAAAACAAAACAGCTCAAATCAAAATGCCAAACAAACTTGGCTCAAAATTTTCCCATGCAGAGTAAATCACACAGATATTCAAATCTCTCAAAAGACAAAACTTTAGTCAAAATATCTACAAGATTGTGAACCGTGTTCACCTTCAGCAGTTCTCAACAACAACATCTCTAACAAAATAGAATCTAACATCAATATGCTTGGTTCGATTATGAAAAGTGGGATTCTTAGACAATGCAAGAGCACTCTGGCTATCACAATGCAAAGTATTAAAAAAATCTAAATCCAGCATTTCAGAAATTAAACCTTTGAGCCAAAAAGACTTTTTAACTACATCAGTCAAAACAATATATTCTGCTTCAGTCGAGGACAAAGCAACAACTGACTGCAAGCTAGACTTCCAACTAATCACATTGCCGAACAACATAAAAACATATCCTATAAGCGATCTACGCCTGCCGACTTTAGCAGCATAATCAGAATCAACATAACCGGTCAGGATGGATTCTTCAGAACTATCAGATTTCGTAAACAAAAGACCCTTCGCGACGGAGCCTTTAATATACCTCAATATTTATTTTGCTGCTTCCCAATGAGGCTTACCAGGATTGCTCATGTACCTGCTCACAACATTCATTGAGTATCCCAAATTTGGCCTACAAGATATCATGCCATACATAATACTCCCAACAAGATTAGAATAACGCACTCCTTTCATATCTTGAATTTCATCATTAGAAGATGGTGACTGACTGATGATAGTTTGCAACTCTGAACAAATGGAGTCTTCACCAACTTGCAACTTTCCATATGAAAGTGTTTCACAATACTAGCCAGATACTCAGGTTGACTGATACTCAAACTGTGATTATCTTGGTCTCTGATAAACTCCATTCCCAAAATCTTCTTAGCAATACCCAAATCTTTCATCTCAAATTTGCTATTCAACATATCCTTTACTCTTTTAATCACAACAACACTACTAGATGCAATCAGAATATCATCCACATATAACAGAAGCAGGATGCCGCAATTTGCATTGACAGTCTTTCTTAAACACAAGAGTCAAAGGAATTTTTAGCAAAATCATTCTTAGATATGAGCGAGTCAAAACACTTATTCCACTGCCTCGATGACTGCTTAAGGCCATAGATGGACCTTTTCAATTGATAAACCATGTCAGTCTGACCAACTACTTATATCCAGGAGGTTGTTTCATAAAGATATCTTCATCCAAGGTTTTATGCAAGAACGTCGTAGTTACATCCATCTGTTCTAATTCAAGGTTGAATTGAACAACCATTGCCAATAAGGCTCTAATAGAAGAATGTCTGACAATTAAAGAAAAAACTTCAGTGTAGTCAATCCCCTTTTCTTGTGTGTAACCTTTAGCAACTAATCTCGCCTTAGACCGAGGTTGAGAAAATTCCTTAATTCTCGGTTTCACCGTAAACAACCATCTACAGTCAATAATCTTACAATTTTCAGGACGTTCCACCAAATCCCAAGTCTGATTCTTCTTCAAAGAAGCCATTTCTCGGTCCATCGCCTCAATCCATTCAACATAATGATTGGAGTTCAAAGCGTGCTTATAGGTATTCGGTTCAGAAATGCTTTCATCATCATAATAGTACAAAGTAAAACCTACAAACTGAGCTTCATTATATCTCGATGGAGGTCTAATTACCTTTCTCTGCCTATCTCTGGTAAGCTGATAAGACTGAATATTCGGATTCACAACGGGGGTAATTTGCTGAACATTACTCTCTAAACAAGCAGGAACATCCTCTGGCTCAGAAGCAACAACTACGGGATCAGAAAGTGCAGTATCATCGATAAGCACATATGGCTCAGTAGAAGAATCTCTCGATGTAGAAGCAGAAGAAGAAGTCAAATCAGTTCTCGAATCTTTTCCAAGTAACTCAATCTCATAACTCATCTGCTTGACAATTTCTAAATTATCTCTGACTTCACTGCTAGAAGTCTCTTTCTAGGGAAATAATTCTTAGTTGAATTTGACATCTCTGTTTACAAAACATTTTCGATCTCCTGATTCAAGAGAACAAAGCTTGTATCCTTTCACTCTAGTAGGATATCCAATAAAGATACATCTCTTGGCTCTAGAATCCAGCTTATCTTGTTTAGTATGTGCATAAGCTGCACAACTAAACACTTTCAAATGATTCAGATTTGGTGGAGAACCTATCCAAATTTCTTGAAGAGTCTTAAAGTTCAAAGCAGTCGAATGACTTCTATTGATGATATAAGCAGCAGTGTTAATTGCCTCACCCTAAAAGACTTTGGGCAAACCAGCAAAAAATAGCATGCATCTTACTTTCTCCAAAATAGTTCGATTGAACTCTACAAGTTCATTATGTTGAGGGATGCCCAGAACAGTCAGAAATCTCTTAATCCCAAATTGTTTGCACAAATCGTTGAAGTCTTGATTCAGAAACTCCAACCCATTATCTGTTATCAAGGTCTTAACTTACTTTCCAGATTGCTTGTCAACTAAAATCTTCCACTCTTTAAATTTCTAAAAAATGTCACTTTGGTCTTCAGCATAAAGACCCATAATTTTCTAGAGTGGTCATCAATCAGGAAAAGAAAGTAACATGCTCCACCATGAGTTTGGACTCGATCAGGGTCCAGAGATCAGAATGGATATAATCTAATATCCCCTTTGATTTAAACTGCGAGGCTCTAAAACTCAATCTGGTTGACTTGCCAAAAATGCAATGCTCACAATTCTCAATTGTTGATGGCTTCAGAATTCCCAAAAGTTCTTGCTTAGATAAGCAATCAAGTCTTCTATAACTGATGTGGGCCAATCTATTATGCCATAATCTTGAAGCTTTCAAATTGGAATAAGAAACTACATGGACCTCGCCCTGAATAGCTTGACCTTGAAGAACATAAAGTCCTTTAACAAGCTTTCTAGTCATCTTAACTTTGTTGTTTTTACAAATCATCAACAAACCATGGCGAGACTTTTAGTTATAACCAGCAGCATCAAAAGTTTCTAAGGAAATGAGGTTTCGTCTCAGGCCTGGCACATATCGAAAATCAGATAGCACTTTGACAGAACCATAATTGATAACTCTCAATTAGAGAGTTATTTAGTCCTCCAATTAGGGTATTTTAACGAAGAATCATGCATTATTATCTGTTTTCAGTGCATAGAATCACTTTTGAATAGGAAATTAAGCTTAAATTGCATTGCATGTAGCAAGGAGGCTAGGATAAAAAATATTAAAAGACAGAGAGTATTGACATCAAAATGTTAATGCTTTTAGCATTAGTGAACGCATTTCAGGATTTGTCTCGTTAATTTGTTGCTATCATTTTAGAGTTTTGGGAATGTTGAGAATGCTGAGCTATGCCTGCATCAGATGAGTTGAATTGAAGAGAAGAAAAACCATTTCAAAAAAATGCCAATGTTTTTAGCATTCGCTCAATGACATAACGATTTTTCCTGTAAAAGCTACGATCTTGAGCAGTGTCAGAAGAGCCAGAGCGTAGTCCCCCTACTGTAGGTCAGAGTTTGTCGGTCCTAGATTGGAAAGCAAGACACCTTTTGCCCTAGAATCTCAGCCGTTGATCTAAACATGACCAACCAATTAGATTGGAGATGGTCCCTTCTCTCCTGTGAGTGCAGTGAAGGACTCTCGCCTCACCTGCTCGAAGTTGGGGAGTATATAAAGAAATTTTTTGGGATGAAAAAAGGGGCTACAACTTTTCTGAAATTTTAGAGTGATCGATTTGTGAGCTGTCAAGAATCATTAAGGCGTCATCAGTTTTTGTAGCATTTATTTTGCTCTTCTGCATTTTCCTTTTTAGAACCTTCTTCTTTTGCCTTCATTTGTAGTTTTCGTCGTTTACCTTCCAGATTTTAGTTTGAGCATGAATTTTCTGTTGGATGCTTGTTTTATAGCTCTTTGGAGCACTTTAATGCATTTCGAAGTTTTCTTCATCTTCTTGTGGGTTGCTTTGTGTTGTTTACTGCTTTTCAGTTATATTTAAGCTGGTTGGTTACTGTTCCATTGCTGATCTACCTTCATCTGCTATTCTTTATATTACAAGCTTCTGTTGCATGATGTTTATAGCATTCCCACCTTTTGTTTCTGTTCATTTCAGCATAGTCATGAGCTAATTTCATGTAGGTAATGGTTGAGGGGACGAGTGTGTGTTGCATGTATCTTAGGTGAGTAGGGGGATGTTGGGCTAAGACATAATAGATGTTTTAATTAGAAGCATGTTTTGACTGATCATTCATTCATGTTTGCTTGTCATTTCATCTCGAAAGAGAGAAGGATTAGAGATATACTATTCATGTCCATTGGTTTCACTGTTAGGAGCTCTTACTTGTTAAAGAGGGAGGATAGAAATAGTCACCTCGCTAGTGTACATTTCATTGTTCATAGCTTCGAGTTTAGACGCGAAAGCTCAAACTCGAAGAGCATGAGTGCATCTCGAAAGAGAGCATTAGATCACATGTTGTACGGAGTTCGCTTCTCACCGTAGCCTCACCTTTTATGCATGTCAATCACACTCAACATACCTTTAACCCGAACTCATCATCTCATTGGAGTATTTTATACTGTTTTCAACATTTTTATTCTAGTACAATTGCATTAAACAAGTTTAGTATTCTGTTATTGTTATCCGCTGTCGGAGGTTAGCAGCATTGCTTGTATCGCAGTTAACTTTGTTAGTTTAGCAGTGTCTTTAGCATTCCTGTCGTATTCGCATGTTATTTAAATTAGTGCTAAACAGAAATACATCTACCACCACAAATCTCCTTTACTTTTCTGTACGAGGCTCTTCACCTAACACTTATTTAGATAAACCAGTCCCTGTGGAGAATGAATTTATTTTATCACTTGAATATGATTGAACACGTATGCTTGCGTGCTACGTGTTGAATGCTTGAAACATCGCGTATTAAAGTATATTATTCGACAAGATTTTCATGTATTAATTCGAGCAGTGTCAACTGGTTAGTCATCCATGCTGAATTGAACTGAACCAATGCCTTTAACCTCACACTATTGGCTATTTCCCAAAGTTACTTTGCCTGTCTTAATTTCTTTTAAATTCTCAAATTGATGCTTATAAGGGGATATATGGAAAGTACAACCAGAATCCATAATCCACTGAATTTCATAACGGTCATCAGAATTTTTAGCCATAAGCACCTCGGCTGAATCATAAACATCGAGGACATGTGCATCAACTTTAGGCTTCCTCACAGGTAGCATGCCCTTCCTTCTTAGAACGGGACAATTGTACTTGATGTGTCTCTCACCTTCGTAATTACATGTAAAACTCTTTTTCTACTCTTTCGGCTCTTACTTCTTCTTAGCAAGCTTTGAGCTAGTTTTGCATGATTTACTACTCTGACCTTTCGAAGATTTACTCTTCACAAAAAGAGCCTCAGAATCCTTATTCTCAATTTTCATCTTTAAATCCCTAGAATGAAACGAGTCAAGAACTTTGTCTAGGGTCAATTTCTCACTGCTATACTTAATGACTGACTTTAGCTCTTTGAACTTTTCGGGTAATGGATTGAGGAGAATCACAGCCTGATTTTCAGAATCAAGCTTCTCCCCAGTGTTTGTCAAGTCTGCACAAATTTTGATGAAAACATCAATGTTTTCCCCCAAACCCTTGAACGGATCCATCCTTAACCGAATAGCAACTCCTTCAGGTATATCTTGTTGGACAATGACTTTGACATGTAGAACTCTTCTAATTTGGCCCACAGAGTAGCCACATCATCAATCTC